>JAMZAV010000946.1:427500-499961 GCA_024449915.1 Sweltsa coloradensis
TTAATTTAATTTAATTTAAAAAAAATTTCAACTAAGTAATGATTTTGCCACAGAACAACAGAAAATTCGCATAACACATGGCAGCTCAATGCACCAATTACGCTCATCCAACAACGCGGCGGGACTTAAGCGTTTTCCTAGTATTTACCAAATATATCATTCCTTCTAATAGCGATTACTTTGAATTTTTACACGGCCGTTAAGTTGTTATTTCGATGTACATATTAAAATAAAATTTAAGACTTTTACTTGTTTTTTATGAAATTTAATAAAACAACTTCAATTGACAAAAATCTAGTGATCGGATTTTTACAAGACCGCTTTCAAAAAATTCATCGGACTGTTTAGACAAGAAATAAATCAACTTTCTAGATAGAAAGCGCACAGAACGAAAATTTATAGCATAGGGTAAAACGCATGGTATGTGTTTTCATCTAAATTATTCCTCCTAAGTTTTGTCCAAATAATGAATAGTATAAAAGTTAGAGCGTGATATTTGTTGAGCCGTTCATCAGGCGTCAACTTGCGAAATGAGGATGCTTGTCCATCAGTAAGATCCGCGCCGAGCTGTGACGTCACGTGTGTGTTCCCTATAGGTAGGTTCGCCAAAAATCAGGAACATAAAATCAGGGAATAAACAACTTTCGCGGAAATAAACATCTTTCGAGGAAAAAATTTGGGAAAAAACTTTCGCGTAAAATATACAACTTTCTCGGAAATAAACATCTTTCGCGAAAAATAAACAACTTTCGCGTAAATAGACAACTTTTGCGAAAAATAAACAACTTTGGCGGTAATAAACAAATTTCTTGGAAAATAATCAACTTTCGCGGTTGTAAACATCTTTTGCAGAAAAACTACTTTCGCGCAACTTTTGCAGAAATAAACAACTTTTGCAGAAATAAACAACTTTTGCAGAAATAAACAACTTGCGCGTATGAATGACGTTCGTGTTTTTATTTCTATTGCCCTTCAACAAGGATGATACGGAATGTCTGGGTGGCCCTGGGGTCAGGGTATAGTAGCTAGCTTACCGAAAACTTTGTAATACCCACCATTACTGAATATAAGTTAAGAGTTGTTTAAATTTAAGTAAAGCATAGCCGGCGCCGCCATCATAAAGATAAAGTGGTGACAAATAATTTCCCTTTTTAATTCTTCTTCTTTGATCTGTTGATGGTAGCTTCGCTCCCTCTCACGTGCTCTCCCATACTCGTGTGATCAACTCCCAACAGACGCTTCAAATGTGGAACAGCAGTGACAGGTCAGAAATGTTTGGCTCCTCCCCAACTATCTTATTATCATTAACTTGTTGACAACGCACAACTACATTGCACTTATTTCCATTGCTGTGCTAATGAACAGTACGTTATTTGCTTTATCAATGTTCATTTTACTTGACATCATACAAATCACAATAAAATCAGAAAGTTCATTAATCTCTTGCTTTAGTGTCATTTGTTTCTGTCAATCTTGTAATGGAGTTTGTATAAATTACTGATTTTGGATCGGACATCGATTATAATTAGTTTCATTATTATTTTTGTACATTATCTTCTTATGTCTTATTTAATTAATTCTTACATCATACAATTAATCACAATAAAATCACAAAGTTCACAAATCTTTTATTTGAGTATTTGAGTTTGTATCAATTCAATCAAATCAATCAATAGTAATATTCATCACTTTCGACATCAAGTAAAAGAAATAACCGATAATTAGCTTCACTAATGTCTTCAGTCACTCCTTCATGAGCTCACAATTATATTTACACATACACACTAACACAATCATACACTCAAACATACATACAACACCACTCTTCATTCATGTTTATATTATTTTAAAGTCATTTGTATGTAACTAATTTTATATTGCTCTGTATAGAAATATTTTGTATTGTTTTGTTACCCTATGTAATAGTTGGTAAGCTGCAAATGTGGGACGTCCTGATGTAATGTAACTTCAAATAAACAAATTATTGATTTCATGAACGGTCATCGATTATAGTTAGTTTTACTATTCTTTTCGTCCATTATCTTCTTACGTCTAAATTAATTAATTCTTGGCTGGCTTTGTACGAACATCGGTAGTCTAAATGTTGGATCGGCCCTGCCTCTCTCTCTCTCTCTCTCTCTCTCTCTCTCTCCCCCCCCCCCCCCCCGCGCGCACAGTGGCGTGCTAAGCTCACCTGCAGCTTCCCACGCATCAACATCTCGTGAAACTACATGACAAAACGGCAGCGAGGCGTCGTACGAGTGCGAGAGAGAGAGAAGGGTGGGCGTGCGCGTGGGTGCGAGAGAGAGGGAGACAGGTGACGGGAGCAGCGCTGGGATCTAAACAACCCTGTGAGGGGGGGAGGGGGGTGAGGTCAGGGGGCACTGATGAATCGTGGTCGGTATCAAAGATGGGAGCAGAAGGTAGAGGTGGGTCACGCTGGATCTACCACCAGACATCACTGCAGTATTGTATTGTACCACCTCTGGCCGATAATTTGAAAGTCGAAGAAACATGTCTGAAAAGTTTGCTGAATGAAAGAAGGCCTTTAAAATACAGAAAAAAAATTGTGATTTTTTTTGGGTGGGACATAACCTCTCTTTTGGAAATTATATTTAGATTTTTTGGACAAAAGTGTGATATTCAAGACTAGTTCAAAATTAAATTTTAGACTTTTTTATTTTAGACTCTTTTTAATTTAGTGGCTAAAATTTAATTTTTAACTAGTCTTGTATATTACACTTTTGTCCAAAAATCTAAATATAATTTCAAAAGTGAGGTTATGTCCAACCAAAAAAAATTCACAATTTTATTTTTCTGTTATTTTAAAGGCCTTCTTTCATTCAGCAAACTTTTCAGACATGTTTCATCGACTTTCAAATCATCGACCAGAGGTGGTACAATAGTCGAAGTCGCAGAGGCTGGCGCGGAGACGAGTTTAGGCGCTCAGATTTGATTTTGATTGGATATTGCTTGACGTCTCATATTTATGCAACTTGGCTAATCTTTCTGGGTTTTTTTTGGTTTTTTTTTTCGGGTAAACGGTTTATAACATCGTTATCAAATTTCATACTAACGTGAATAAAGAATAAATCTATGCTATTTAGTACGCGTATTCCTAAATTAATTCATTTATTTTGAATAAAAAAACTGTGAAATCCCCGAAATTTACTCCATTTTGGTCAACTTCGGGAATTTTATTCAAGTGTACAGACTTTTTTTACTACTATGAAGCTTCGCAAACGCTTTTTCAGGCGCGTTGTTGGATGAGAGTAATTGTTTAAAAACGAAAAAAGCGTAAAATTGAAATTTTTATAAGAAATAAATATTGGATTACGCTGAAATTTCACGCGAAAATTTTAATTCATAAAATTAAGGTTATGTAAAAAATTTATTACAATTGGATAAAGCATGTAGATTGTAGATGTTATAAGTCAATGAAATTTTAAAAATAAAAAAATATCGTAAAATTGCAATTTTTATGAGAAATAATTTTTTGATTGCGCTCAAATTTCACACGAATATATTAATTCATAAAATTAAGGTTCTGTAAAAAAATCATTACAATCGGATAGAGCATGTAGGTATAAGTCGAGGAATTTTTAAAATCGAAAAAAATGAAAAATTGCGATTTTCACAAGAAATAATTTTTCGATTGCGCTCAAATTTCACACGAATATAAAAATTCATAAAATTAAGGTTCTGTGAAAAAATCATTACATTCGAATATATATCATGTAAGTGTTAAGTCGAAGATTTTTTTTTAAATCGAAAAAAATCGTAAAATTGCGATTTTGAAGAGAAATAATTTTTCGATTGCGCTCAAAAACGTGGCAGTTCTAAGTTCAGAGATTTCAAAGGCCTCCGGAAAATTTTATCGCAACTGGAGTAACGCTTTAGCCGGAATCGTGCTAACAGACAGAAAAAAATACAAAAAGAAAAATAACATCCGGGATTTTTTTTCTTCGGTGTGGTGAAATTGAATTTTCGCTTCGCTCGCTACGCTCATCCAAAAATTTGCATACTGGATATTAACGTTTAAATCTATGTCTTATGTGTATTTGGTTTTATTGTAAAATAAACGGTTTGGTGGGAATTTCCAGAATTGAAATCCATGTTTTGGATTTCCCATTTTTTCACGTTTTGGCCTATGTCTCGCAATGGATTTAAGACAATTTTTGCAACCAATTATGGATATCAATTTAAAAGTACCTAATTAACATCCATGCAAAATTTGGCAATGATATTACCAACCGTTCAGAAAAAATCAAGCTCAGCATCCCATCATATAACATTTGTTCATTTATCGTACTCTAGCTGCTCAGAGTATCCATATGCACACAGCAACTCTAGATCACGCTTTGGTGCGTGTTGTTTTGCCCAGAGTAATCTATTACAGAGTCGTCAGAACGTGGTTTTTGTACATAGTCCAGACTGCGAGCAAGCAGAGTAGGGTAGGTAGAGCAGGTCAACATGTGCATATCAATCGAGTGGGAAGTCACCAACACGGAAACTATCATTAATGCACCGTTTATATTACGGGTAATAGTGTTTCCATCCCATAATAAATTATCAATGGTTTGATTAATTTGTGAAATGCTTGGTAATTAATGACTAGGACCTGCTAGTAATTCACAAATGATGTCAAATATCTAGGGCGGCGGGTAGGTAGGCCTGGCTGGCCTAGGTCGTCATATGCTTTGTAGTTTTTTGTTTCAAACAGTATTAAAATTATATTATCTATGAACATAAAGTTAAAACTTCAAAACTAATCAAACCTTTCCGTAAAGCTGATAAACCCAAGATAAATAGAGGCCTAGGCCCTGGGTCACAACATAACCTAACTTTCATTCAATCAGCTCAGCTATTTCGTCCACCAGATGTTAGTTTGGCGTTCTTCTGTCATCATCTCGAGTATTCCTCCAAGCAGCATCTGAGTAAGAAAATGGCAGACTGACCCTGTCCCAAGCCTGGCTTACTCTAGAGTAGAACACACGAACAGACTTTCTCCAAAGAAGGCGAAGGCCTACTTCCCGCATCGTCGTAGGAATTGAAATAGTCATGAGATGAGAGGGGTTAGTCCAAGACCTCACAACATAAAGTCCACCCTCATAGAGCTCATTTGGTTTGACCATTGTTATAGGAGCAAAAATATGAGTGATTTTCAAAAAAGTCCATCAAACGCGTCAACTTTGGGGCGTTTGGCCCAAAGTGGGGCCTAAAACATCCAAAAAAGCCAAGTCTTCACTAATATGGTACATGTCAGGTATTCTGCACGTACTACCATGCATAAGAATGAAGACACGATCCTTCTGGCAAGGGCTGAGGTTAAACATTACCTTCAGTTCGACTTCTGCTCCTGGCTTTGCCTATATGAATCTATCTTCTTGCTATAGGAGTGAGTGCGTACTGCGTTTGAACATTGTGTATTTTTACTTTCTGGCAACAGATGAGTAAAAGTAAGTAAGTAAGTTTACTATGAAATCTTTTTGGTACATAACATACGTATTCATTGGCCCCCATGAGCTAAATACATTACCATTTACCTTCAGGGTGACTACCGCTCCTGGCTGGTGCGGTGCGCCTATATGAATCCTTCGGGGTGTGTGTACTGTGTATATATTAGGCCTACCTTTCCATTAGGCTAAAAAAACGTGTGCTATGTGCGTGTGCATTATCCGTAGCATGAATACCTACATCACAGTGACTAGCATAAACCCAGCCTACTCGAGAGTGCATTCGCAACTAACCAAAGAAAGGGAACTCCGTAACGGACAAGTCATTAAACATTTTCAAATTCAAACTGAACGCTACCCCCACCCTCTTTCTTCCCCAACGGCTAAACAGTTGTTTGTCAATACGAGTCTGGCTAGCCTCATAAGGCAAGGATATGGCTAGCATCCGTCGTGCCACATGCAGCTGAGTGGGGGTAAGACGCGTCCGGCCCACATGTGGCTTGCCGCTTGTGGCAAGGATATGGCAAGTGTCCGTCGTGCCACACGCAGCTGGCAGTGTGTCTTATCCTAGACAGCCTCTACTCAGGTGACGAAGCCAGGGTGTTGGCTAGGTGACGTAGGTTGGTCTAGGGGTGGAGAGAGATGTTAGTCTGGAGCCAGCTAGGGGTGGGAGGCTGGGCCGGGCTTATTGGCTGGCTGTAGCAAGGGGGCGGTCATGTCACACATCACGTGGTACAGCGCGCAGCTTCCTAACGTGTTAAGGGATGGAGTCAGATTATTACAACACTTTAGCGTTTGGCGGACATCGCATCGCAACAGATTCAATCTCATACATATTCATCACCATTGAAACTTCAAAGTGTCTCATATTCTAGTTACTTCATAAATTTAAATTTATTTAAAAACTACCAAAATTTTACATTTGATTGTAAAAAACTGTTGTGTGATTTTTAAGAATTAGTAAATATTCCAAGGTACACATTTTTTCAACATTATCTTCAAACGTAATTTCACAATTTTTTGTGTTGGTACTCGACACCATTTTCATTCAAATTAAGTGTTTTTTGAAGTGAATTGTGGAAGATAAATTTTACAAAATTACTGTTTCATTTCTATATTATAATTCAAACATATTAACACTTATGTTTAGTTGCTAAAAGAAGAATATCGCCGGTTTGTACGCGAGCGGTTGATTGGTTGTGATTGGCGTCTGTGATTGAGGGCCGGGTGGACTGATTGGCGCGGAGGTGATTGAGGTGATTGAGGGAGATGATGCAGGCGGAGGCTGGGACGAGACTGTGAGATCGGCTTCTATGCGAAGGATGGGCACAGGTAGGGAGAGAACACTCAGTACAACTTGTTTCACGTTGTCGGGTGCATTTTATTTAAATTAATGCCCTTTGCAAAAGCTCGTATCTGAGTTTATTTTAAAAGTGCTTATCACCATACTTAACATTTTTTTAACTTTTAACAGTGTGCACTACAATGGCATAATCGCCGAATATGATAATAATGCAATGAAATACATAAAATTGGTTAATTGCACTGAATTTTAGTATCCATTAGTGACAGCCTTTTAAAGATTTTTTATGCGTGTAACACTATTAAAAAAAATTCAGATATTAGTTTTAGCAAATTGATTTTGATATAGCATTTTCATTTCCCACTTGTGGCATAAATCAACTTTTTTTACCCACCTTCAATAACAACTTTAATTTATTACTATGACAATTGTGAATACGTTTACATTAAATAAATTCAAATTATTATTTTTTTTTTTAAAAGAGAAAACGACGTTAAATATTATAACATTCTCTATAGAAAAGTTGAGCTATATTTGGTTACGATTGATAAGCTTTTTAATGATGTTATATACTGGTGTAGAAAATTTAGCACAAAGCGCTATTTTCACGAAGCAAGACTAGAGCGAGGCCCCATAACACATAGTGCCTTGCCTCCAGTATTAACTAAACTACTATCTACAAACAACATATTATAAACTAATTTAACACTGGTAGAAACATTAAATTTAATTATTATCAAAACACGCTATATAAACTAAAGTTCCTGGCATTCAAAAAATTCATAATTATATGATCACGGGAAAGACGGTTTCATTCAAGAATGTTATAATAATAACGCTAACTGAAAGATAAATAACAAGATATTATTATAATAAAGACTGTGCGGGACGAGATTGACACAGTCGAGTCGTGCTCGTCACTAAACTTCTCCGGGTTCTCCGGCCGGTTTAGGGAAAGACGGTCGTTGTACTCTGCATGTAAGACAACTATATAGATATTGGGTCTTACTTGTGAAGAATATTTCATTATGGTTGGGCCCCCGATATACCAGACCCGAACATAATGTAGGGTTCCCGCACATCACTCATTATAATTATTATTTACATTATTATTACAGGTGCATATTTTAATTGTAATTTACTTCCCCTTGTTGTGTTGATGAAAACAGCAAAACGTTCTTAACGAGGAATTACATAAGTAAGATTACAGAACAATTAATATCAATCATAATTCAACATCTAATTTCAAAAATATATTTCATGAAATTCTTATAAATTAAATAATTATAAATATTTTGTACCAAAGCTACATTTTTCGAATTTATTGTTATATTTATATGGAAAACTCAATAATTTCGAATGTGGTTGTAAATTTGACATTTTTAAAAAGACAATGAAAACGTTATCGTTTATAGTTTTTTTTTGTAATTGAAAATTTAAAACAACTTTCTAATTCAAATTAGAGATGGGAATTTGTCGAGGCGAGCTCCCGGGTTAGCCGATACCATCTCTCTTACGGCGCATGCGTTCGATGTATACTGAATAATTATGTATGTAACTGAGCATTTAAATGTTAAAAGTATAATAATTCTAATATAGTATTAAAGATGTCCGTAAACGCCACTTAGGGACACGCGTTGGGCAAATCATTGATCGCTTTCAAGGCGGGCAATGTCGGGATCTCTACACTTTAGTGATATTCGATACCCTACCTCGGACTAAACATTAAAGTAGTTTTTCCGTTTGTCGTACGGTGTTACCGGATATTAGTCGAGTGCGTTAGTGTTAGTTGCTGATGACGATACTGTAACCGCCACACCAGCACAAAGTTTTATTTTATATTATTATGTATTTCTGTGGGACGTACGTCAGGTCATTTGTGTAGTGTTACAGCCTATAGTAAAACTGTATTATTTATATTTTACGAGTTTATTATGGATAATATTAATAAATTTTAATTAGATTATCTTATATAAAATGCTATTATATTAATATATTAAACTTTATTCTATATTTTTAGCATTATATTTTTATATTATGTAAAGTATTTCTATAGAGCCAGGACACGTGTATTGCAGATCACTTCATATATTTCTAAAACATCGAAATTTTGTATTATTAAAAAAGACCAAATTGGTCATGTAGAAAAACATAACGACGAAAATAAAAATATAATTTAACAATAATAATTGCTTGTCGATATGGTATACATAAATGCCATCGTAACTTAGCACACCATATTTAATACTTATGTTGGAATATAAATGATTGGATGGATGCACAAATACGTCATTAAACATCAAAGTCTACTGCTAGCATTATTATTGTTATATGTTTTCCAACACTTTTATATAACGTTCTTAGTTACTGGAGAATAATAACCTAATTGTATTTTCGAGAACGTATATTAGGATTGGCAAAACACGAGCGCGCCTCGTCCAACATTAGTCTAGTTTAACTCCTGTCATTTATTAGTTCACCATGGCCGAACGGTCTAGTGACTGGCTTTCAGATTCCAGGTTGAAGCAGCGAGGCATGGACGAGGTTCGAATACACAAGATGGAGTAAAATTTGTTACCTAATGTTAGTTTCCAAAACGATTAACATGATGAAATAAGCATATGAACTGCCACTGAACTTGACTTGCAGTAATGAATACATTTGTAATATTTTTTCGTAATATTATTTATTGGCATAGCTGCTTCCTATGATACTTTTTAGATTCTCTACCAGATGGAGCTAGCGACCTAGTTCCCTGCAGGCGAAGCCAGGTGCATGCGAAATATTACTGGGTGTCGTAAACGTGTGTTTCCCGTGTGGGTAAGGTGTGGGCGGAGTGACTCCTAGTGCCGTAAACGTGTGTTTCCCGTGCGGGTAAGGTGTGGGCGTAATATTACTGAGTGCCGTATACGTGTGTTTCCTGTGTGGGTAAGGTGCATCCCCAGTATGTATACCACGCTAAAATACGTGCAAAAAAGGGCGTAATACATGCGGGCAAAAGTGACACTTTTCTGCGGGCGCGGTATGGGGCAATACATACATAAAAAGTACGTACGCGTACGTACGTTTTATGTACGGGCCGCGATGAACTGTGTTTGCTGGGTAGTCAAATTAAATGGATGGCGTCCGACAATGCAGCCCACATTAGGACGACAGTTGGCGCAGTACATAACATATCGCACCTTCATAAGCGCGGCGCAATGTTCCGGTATCAATCATAATACAACTATTAAAGTAATAATATCAACATTTTGTGGACATTTTATGAAATATGTCAACAAGTATTTTTCGTTTGGAGGTTACTGATATTAGCAGAGTGCGTATAAGTATTAGCTAGGCTGATGATATATTAAATACATATATTATATTATATTATATTATATTATATTATATTAAATTATATTATATTATATTAAATTATATTATATTATATTATATTATATTAACAAGTATTTCTATTATGAGCCTCACGCCGGTGGACATGCCGGCTCAACTTTATAGCTACATTGAAACACGATCAGAAATAATCTTTGTATTATTACAACGAAAGAGACAAATTGGTCACATCGTAGCAACTTAATAACATAATTTGCTAAGTAATAAAACATTGTTTTTCTAGCTTAATGTCGAAGTACGTATAGTGAATTTATGTTAATGTTATGTTTCAAAATTTGTCATGATTCTTGCGACTTTCGTACATTCCAGATTACGTGAAGCGAATTCAACGTTTTCTTGATCTTTTTTCACCTAGATTATTTATATGATAACAATGATAGTTAATGATATATTAACCTGACATTAGAGCAGCTCTTTTCATCGTTCTTAGCCCTTTTTTAAAATTTAAATAACCAATTTTTTTGTTTTAGTCCATAACAAATTCATTTTTGATCGATATTTTAAAATGCTGTGTGACCAAACAAGGCTAAAATTTGAAAACCAATCCATGTGCGAGGATTGGTGTCACCTTTCTGAGTTGTACAAACAAATTATCTTGATCGGTGGAAAAACCTTGGCGTAGTTCGCAAAGTACGAACGCACATTTAGGCTCGAATCGTAGCGTTCCCATGATAATTCCAGTGAGATTTCGAACTTCCTCCAGTCGTACAAAATGTGAATGAGAAAAAGATTTTAATTTAAACTGAGGTTTAAAAGTTTCTACCTTTTATTATCGCGGAACACTTTGAATCTTTGTAGCATAAGAGAATCTAGGTATGCGTTTTTATTCTATTTTTATTTATTTATTTATTTATTTATTTATTTAACGTCTATCCTATTCAGTTATAAAAACTGATTTACAAAGGAGGACAACTAAATAAATCTAATTGCATAGATGCAGACACAACAATGAACTACAATTAAGTAAATATTTGAAAAAGTAATATTTCAACAACAATGCATTAAAACTCAACAATTTTGGTAACAAATAAAAAGGATATTAAATGCAATTAATGAGTGAATCAAATATAAAAAAGGGTGGGGAATGTTAAGAAAAGAAAAAAGAAAAGAAAAGGAAAGGAAAGGAAAAAAATCAAAAACAAAATCATTAAAAAATTAAAACGGAAATAAAAAATTAATGACGATATCCATATTTTGTACCATGCATGGAACTATGGACAAATAAACTAGGAAAACGCTAAAGTCCCGTCGCGTTGTTGAGCGAGCACCGGTACGTGCAACAACGACCCAAGTACGACATTCCCATAATGTTACATACCAATAAGTCTTTAAGGTCTTGACCGATTTAGCCGAAAATTTGAAAAATAGGAGAGAATGTTGTACTTATTACCCTGCAAAATTTCATAACGATCGGAACATTTTTATTTTTGTATTTTTGTATTTTATTTTTTATTTTTTATAACCAACGATCGGATTTTGTTCAAAAACTATACAGCAACCCGCCTAGGTGGTATGTACATGTGTGAAAAATTTCAGGCCGATCAGAGAAACGGTGCGACCTGTACCGAAGCAGTAACAGAAAAAAAACAGACATTCGAGCCATAAGAGTCAAGTGGAGACGCTCGCTTCGCTCGCTCAATAACTTGAATAAACAAAATGTTCAAAAAAATGATATTATTTTGTAAAAATGAATGTATTAGAGACCTGGCACAGCACTTTTCCATAAATTTAAAACGAAAAATAAATTAAAAAATCAAATCATTAATTTTCTCGTATTTAGAATCTGTCTAAATGGTCAAAAACACTCAATTAAATCACATTTTTCTTACAAATTTATGGATGTTGAAAATGTGATACGATAGGAGTGGACATATGTTCCATTAATCTGACAAAGTGTTGTTCAGGTGTAATGATATGTTATGGCTGCATCCGGAAAAGGAACGAGCCGAACAGTAAATCAGTTCTAACCCTGTTTCAACGGGAAACATTATCAAATAGTATGAACAATAAAATAAATAACTGTATTTCCTTTGAAACTTTTTAAATTTTGATTCAAGGAGGAAAAACAAGATTTTAATTCCTTGTTTACAAAGAAGGTCCGAGTTCAAATGCCGTCTATAGACCGAAAATCCTGACTGAAGGTTTTATCCAAGGTTTATCTCAGCCAGTCAAAGGAAAGTGAAACGAAATATTGCTACATTAATAATGATAATTCCTGCCTTAGAGCAGTGAAAAGGTTAATTAATCCTTTAAAAAAATATTTACCTGTTCTTTTAAAGTTCGTTTTTATATAATGACTTTTTTATGTGTATCATAGAATGTTTCCTAATGATGGTTTGGTGTATACAAGGCGGATCTCTGTGTGTGCGTGTTTTGTCCGGCTCTGGTCAACTCAGTACATGGCAGGCAGCCAACCAGAAGGGCTTACAACGGGTTGGCCAATGTGATTACACAGTTTCCCAGGCGTCATCCAGCTTTATGGAAACACCCTCACTACAGACAGTTACAAGAACATCGACCTCTACTCATGTACAACGAACTACAAACCTCCCAATGTTAAAAAGAGGATGGGATAATCGCGAAATTACAGTTTTTTCTTGATATCTCGAGAACGATGCAAAATATCTAAAAACTGATTCAAGACCGCTATGTGGTTTCGTTAGAACAATATAATGCAAGACAAAATATTCAAATATAATAATCGGTGCGGTTTGTATTTAAGATATGCATTTAATTAATTTAAATTATAATAAAAATTTAATTACCAACATTTAAAAATATTTTTTCGTACAGGCTATAGTTCTCACAAAATCACATAGCGGTCTAGAATCAGATCTTAGATATTTTGCATCGTTATCACGAATTTATCATGAAAAATCTGTAATTTCGCGTGGTTTTTATTTCGCGACTAGTCCATCCTCTTAAGGGGAAGGATCAGCACAATTTGAGTTTTGACTTTGTAGACTGCATGAAAAATTATGTAGATATTGTAATCAATTGCGTTTTTAATTACGGAATACATTTATCATCATCTACCATACAAAATCATAAGTAGTTTCAATATTCAAAAAAAGTTCTATGCCAGATACAGTTCTAGCTAAACCACATAGCACATAGTATCCACTTTTACGATTTTGCGTAGAGTGATGTGAGACACAGATGTACAGATGTCCTTCATTATCAAGTAGGCTAAGTTGAATTAAGATGTAATGGTTTACGGCTGCAGGACAAGAAACGCGCCGAACATCAAACCACGCCGGCTTCCTCTTAAAGGGGTATTTAACCGCTAAACTCAAAAATATATTTCATTCAGGCTAACTAGTAATGAATTTAGCATTTAACAGAAAAATTATTGGGGCCACCATGACCTCCCAAAAAATTGTCAAACATGACATTTTTCGAGCTAGGTCCCATCGGCAAAAATCTCCCATAAGAAATAACATGGGGACGATCTTTATGCCCCGTGACCTTGGAGGATTTTGATCCAAAAAAATATTGGCCATTATTGACGTACTCGACAGCCTTTTCTGTAAATTCTCTATATTTTGTTTTGTTATTTGGACAAGTAGTTCGGTCAAAATATGCTGATTACCAAGAAGGGTGTGATTTTGGAATGCATATTTTTTTAGTTTTTGAGTGAATATTTGTGCACAGTTTCAAGACACATGTTATAAAGGGCCATTTTAGATTGGTACGATGCTCTAGTATCTATGTGGACCAAAAAAGAAGCAGGTTAAAGCCGATTTAGGAAATTTTCCAAAACACCAATTTTCGCCAATTTCTGGATCAAAAAAATTTAAAAAATCGTGTTAAATCACAGGTACAAGATATAATTTTTTAAACGGTCATTTAAGTGTAGTATTGTGCTATAGATCACGTGGTAAAAAATAATTTTCGGGGTTTTTAGCCCCTTTAAGCCACGGAAAATAAATATCGAGGAGCGGAAAGTAGCTCGTCCGGGAACTGTCGTCCTTTACAACGAGAACCAGATACGGCAATCACCAGTTGGCATTTAAATATTCAACATCATTTCGTACTCAAAGACGTTTTATGAAGCGATTCAGTCAAACCTAAGAGAAAAAGTCTCACAATTTTAATCGGATTTCTTTAAAATCCCTCCGAAGAAAGAATTCCTTCCCCGTGCATTCGAGTGTAACCTGACTAATCTCAAGACATTTCTTCTGCAGCTGAGCCACTTTTAAGATTCTGCTAAGTGGTTAAGCTGTGGTATTCACTGTTTTTAAACGCTTTTGTTTGTTAAATATTATACAAAGCGAAGATTATTGGAATAATTACTATTTTAAGGAAAAGCTAGGTACAAATTCCCGCTTTTAGTCAGAACGCCGCGAATGCCACCCACATCGTTTACTTTTTGCACAACTTGCACCCAAAATCGTGCATGAAAATAACAAGAGCAGAAGTATGCATTAAGAGGGGTCGCTAAGGCTAAGGAGACGAGTTTAGACGCTCAGCTATCAAATCTTTTCGGGTAAACGGTTGACAACATTGGTATCATATTTCATGACCACGTTAATAAAGTATCAATCTACGAGATCCAGTACGCATATTTTTAGATTATTCGTCGGTTTTGAATTCAAAAAATCTAATTTACTCAATTTTGTTGAACTTCGGGAATGTATTCCAAGTGTAGAGATTTTTCCAATACAAATTTTCATACTAGATATCAAGGTTAAAATCAATGTGAACGCTCACGTTCATTTTATTTTAAAATAAGATAAACGGTTTGGTGGGAATTTTCTGACATGAAATCTATGTTTTCGATTTTCGATTTTTCATGTTTTGGACTCACCTCTCGCTCTCGCATTGATTTTTAATGCTAATTCTTAGCAATTAAGTGTAGATATCAATATAAAGGAACCCGTTTAACATTCATGCAAAATTTGGTAATGATAGTAATATAAAACCGTTTAACTGCAATCGTCAACCCCTGAGCGCGCGCATTTGAGTTGGGCCAAGCTCAGCTCAACTAAGATTATTTTTAATTTTTTTTCGTTTCAAAAGAATGTGACTAATGCCCTTAATATATTACAGTCGTTTTATGGATATTTTGGTACACACACACACCGGGTTAGTTTGAGCGCGAGGGGAGTGCTGCAAGTAAAACACAAGCGACGTTATAGCCGGGGCCTAGACTACCTTGTGTCGACCCAAGTAACACTCTGTCAATCATCTACCGGTGCTTTTGTGCACAATACAAATGTAAATATCCCCATTACCTGTAATGGCCTGTCCATCTTGACCCGTATTGACAGTTTCAAACCACATGGACCTCTTTGGAATCTGTACCAGCCTGTATTTGAGAACGTCCCCTTTTATATAACTGAGTGTCCACTAATTTGCTCGAACATGAAGATTTAGAAGTGGTTGCGTTTTACATTAGTTTCAACAAAGAAGGCGGGAGGCCTCAATACAACCTGCGTCTTTTCAGTTTGATGATTGACAGAGTGTTACTTGGGTCGACCCAGAGTGAGCACCATCAGCCACTTTGCTCGCCTCAACAGATCGGGGGAGGAGGGCGAGAGCACGGCGTCAGCTATCTAGAGCATGAAGGAACTTCACCCGATCAAATCCTGAACAACAAACAAATACTCCACAAAAGAATGAATTCAGTTCGATCAAACTTGGTTCTAGTATCGTTAGCTATATTCTTCAGATCTACGCACGGAGTCAAAGCCACTGACTATATTAACTTTGGCGTAGTGTAATACTACACTGCGCGCATGTAGGCCTACACCTCTCTAAAAGTAGTTCTCGAATGGACCATTAATGTGACAAGTGAATTATTTTTAAACATGACTTGATAATTATCCAGAATCCTTCAGTAAATAAGTTGGCTACAACACTACTACAATTGGGCTACTACAATTGGCGACGAGGATGTATGACACAGATTAAAATATTCGGGTCGCAAAAGTCTCAAATGTTTCATAATGCTGTTGCTTCCTGTGGAAAAGCTTAAAGAGCATTTGCTGGAAAATGTGTGCTTATACCATGATCATTCCTTAACCCACTCCAGGAATAGATGGCTAATGAATAACAGTTAAGAGGAAGCCGGCGTGATTTGATGTTCAGCACGTTCATTGTCCTTCAGCCAAAAATCATTACATCGTTGTACAACAATTGGCATACCTGATAATGAAGAACATCTGTACGCGCTCATCATATAAGATTTTCAATATTTATCATTGATCAAAGAGAAATGCGTAGTTATTTGGGTGTTTTTACCATTTTGACAGATTCTAAATTAAGAGATTATTGAATTTATTTTTCGTTTATTTTCTATTATCAATGTATGGCAAAGTGCAATGATAGATCCCATTACAATTAATGTTTAACAATTATATAAAATCACTAATAGATGCGACGAAAATTTGCTGAGAAATTTGAAAGCGCGTAAAATGTGCATGCCGGCCTTCTCTTAACAGCACTGCACAAGTTTTGTTAGTAAGTTGACTGTTTGTTGATGTAGTAGACTCTATGTTTATAATATAAATAACGTCAGGTTAATTACACGTTATACTTTACACAAGGTTCTTTATTAAGCTTCGAACTATGCTACATTGAAGTTGATTCATACACGATTTGTTTTCAAAACAATCCCCAAACATACGCAAAGTATTGTCAAAACTGCTATTTTGTACAAATCC
Source organism: Sweltsa coloradensis (assembly GCA_024449915.1). Classification (NCBI taxonomy): domain Eukaryota; kingdom Metazoa; phylum Arthropoda; class Insecta; order Plecoptera; family Chloroperlidae; genus Sweltsa; species Sweltsa coloradensis. The sequence continues at coordinate 444,324 of JAMZAV010000946.1, forward strand.
ACATTAAACCGCGTTCAAAGTACTTTTAAAATTGAATAGCATACAAGCATAGATGTAGCTTTTCTTTACACACCAGTGTTTACTTTAAGTCTCCTGGCTCCATTAGTTTAACAATCAGACCGTTTTCCGCGAGCAATGTTGTGGGACTAATTCTTGCCAAATAGTGTCCTCTAAAAATGATAATTATTTCTCGTCATTCCGCAAACCGTTAATCTATCTGAATAAATACGAAGATGTATCAGGGACGAATGATCGCAACAGAGGTGTTGCTATGAGATCTAGACACACACACAACAGCTGTCCCGTGGAATGAATACTAAGATGTATCAGGGATGAATGATCGCAACAGAGGTGTAGCTATGAGATCTAGACACACACACAACAGCTGTCCCGTGGAATGAATACGTCGATCACAAAGTCCTAAGACTGCACCGCACTCCCCCTCTAAGCCTGGGAAGTGAACGCGTGGCACACTAGCACCCCTAATTACCAACCCCTCTACGCCTGGGGTGCCCGACCACTTGACACATCCCTGCTCAGACGCGTTCCTCTAATCACAGGCTCTTGGATTCCATTATGACGAGATATTAGAATAACACATCCCTACGGTAGACAAACAACATTTCTTTGTGTATTTTAATGAGATTTAAAATTGTTTTTTTATTCTTGGGTTTCTACTCTGTACGAGTTTGTTAGGTTGGTAGAAGGGTGGACTGGAGACGGTTATTGTAGAGATCGCCACCCGCGGCTTAGGACCACACGTGGTTATTCTAAATTTCCATTTGCTCAATCGATTATTTATTTCATTGATATTTGTTTTACTTTAGAATAATTTATGGAATATGACTCAACCTCATTTTTTAAAGAGTTAAGAAAATAAACATTAAAATACGTCCGTTTTTCTTCTAGCATATATTTATGTTTAATATTTTTGTATTTCTTTCCTTTATAACTTTATTTTTATTTTTCCTCTTTTACTGATACTGTCGATTCGCCTTAATCTTTTTATTTACATTTAAGTATATAAAATTAAATAAATCTTAACCATCTTCGTATATCAAACTAGGTATATGTTGCCGATCAAGGTGCGCGGAAGCGCACCGGGCCAAGCCACGCGCGGCTTCGCTTCCACTAGTGCCTATTACCGCACGCCTACTTTAGCACTTAACACGGTGTCGCCGACGCGAAACCATGTGAGATAAAAACCTGCAACTTGCTTCAATCGATGGGCTTTTACTATGAGATGACCCATTTCAATTTTCATTCCGATCTGCTAATGCGTCTAGAAGTTATTCAGACGTCAAGATCGTTCAAAAATACTTTCTTCTTGGTGTTGGGTGGCTGGCTGGCTGGCTGGCTGGCTGGCTGACGAATTATGTATCAGTTTGTGGGCCCTCAATGGATAATGTAAGAGAAGACAAAATTTGCACCGATGTCAGTCATCAAAGTGGCCATGTGCTTGACAAACGGTAATTTTATTAGATGATCGGAAGCTTAGATAATGCAAAAATAACAAATTATTTAATTCTTGTTTTGCTAAGCAATGGATGATGTTAGAAAAGCCAAAATTTGCACCGATGTCAGTCATCTCAGTGGCCATGTGATATACAAACGGTAATTGGATTAGATGCCCGGAAGCTTCGATAATGCAAATTTGTATTTATAACTGAGATGCTCAAACCTTTTAATAATCAATGAGTGAGATTTTATTTTGAATCATTGTAAATAAAGTAATTTTCTCTACTTGGATGCTAACTTCCATACCGTGTACGTTCTAAAAATATTATTGATATACCATACAAAAATGCAAAAACTTGCAAAAAAGGGGCCAAGCCGAAAACGAGGAAGATACAAGTGGCTCAATTGCATAAAGTGGTGATATTAGAAGTGTGGCCAAGCCCATTATTTTGCTTAAAATAATAAATATATTTATTAAAAAAAATAATAATATATCAATATCCATATTATTATCTAACTATAATTATGAAATAAATATGTTAACAAAAATAACATAAACATTAAATAAATTTATTGAAACATTTACATGTGAAAATATCAAAATTAACAGACGCCATTCAAAATTAAAAGCTTGGTCGATGGATTTGGATTGGTTATGTTTTGGTTAGTCAGTAACGACAACCAGGTTAAAAATTCATCGACCAAGCTTTTAATTTTGAATGGCGTCTGTTAATTTTGATATTTCCACATGTAAATGTTTCAATAAATTTATTTAATGTTTATGTTATTTTTGTTAACATATTTATTTCATAATTATAGTTAGATAATAATATGGATATTGATATATTATTAATTTATTATATAATTAATAAATATATTTATTATTTTAAGCAAAATAATGGGCTTGGCCACACTTCTAGATCTCACCACTTTATGCAGTTGAGCCACTTGTATCTTCCTCGTTTTCGGCTTGGCCCCTTTTTTGCAGGTTTTTGCATTTTTGTATGGTATAGGATAATAGTTAAGGGATGCCCTAGGTCTGTTTAAGAGGACTCGATCTCTTGCATTCGCATTAACGACTGAGGGGAACCTCGGAAAAAACCTTCAGTCAGGATTGCCGGTCTCGACGGGATTTGAACCCGCTAGTCATTTAGTTAGACGCGTTTAATACTTTGTTTAATCATTGTTACGTACGTTGTACGTACCCCTGTCACAGATTTCAAACAGTTATCGTCAAACATTCAGCGATTGCTGTGCGCTGCGTCAGTTGATTCTACAATAATTGTTTTGGGAAATTTAGAATGGGATTTAATTGATTAAGTAGTTACGTTTATCGACAATCAATGAAAGATTGGATAGTTAATATTATTTGGACCTACACGATCTTATCTCAATGGAGAGACACCAGGTTTGTTATTTCTTTACGATTTACGATTAACTTTACGATTTGATTTCTTTGCGTTTCAAATGTTTACGTAAAAGGTTAAACGGTACAAAAATTTTAAATTGTACCGGCTGGCGAAAAAAATTGTGCAACGCAACAAACCATATAAAACCAATAATCCTTATATTTATATATTTAGTTATTAAGGAGTGTAGAAACAATATACAAAAAACCGCTGCTCGAAATTCAATTTTGAACTTGAACAACTGATTCCGGTAATTTGAATGTAATTGTTGATTCTGAGGTTATGTCCGGTCAAAAAATTTTCAAAAAATAATACGCTCTCTTAGCCTCTCTTACATTCTACTCGCTTTTCAGATGTCTTTACTGTATTCATTAGAATTCATTTTTGGGTCTAGGGATTGCCCTTAAGGCTATATCATAGCTCCCAACTATCACAACATATATCAATTTAAAAAGGTTTGTTCTGTGTCTCGATTGCTTAATTGGTAGAGCCATGGTGAACTTTTACGACAATGCTATCATCCAATAATATTATTAATATTGTCTATTTAATTTTCAACGAACAGTTTTTAGACCGTATTATACAGAGCATATTGATGGCATCAAGAAGAAAGGGTCCAAAAGTGTATTGCCACGATTAACTACACTATTTAATTTATACTTTGAAGAAGAAAACACAGATTTCCTAGCACATGCCGTTTCTCATTCAGCAATGCTTATCTAGTACATTATAATATTCAACATTAAGTTTTAAGTGAAATCACGAGAACACTGCAAAATATCGGACAACTGATGGCGTACAGTTAAGTACTTGACTAACATAAGAAATACGGAAGTTCTCAAAATAGGAAGTTGGCCTACTGCTATCAACAGAGAGTCGAAGAAAAAAATCGTCGTGTGTTAGCCCCACTGATCTCTATACAGCCTATTCTTCGCGTGGATAGCGGATGCATACCTGCCAGATGTTGAGAAGTGAAGTCGGACTAATTTAGCTGGTTTTATTACTGTTAAACTACATAAACAACACGATTACTATCTGTGAAATGATTTCCAACATTGAGAAGTAGTTTTGTGTACTTAAACGCAAAGCACATGTTGCCCTAAATTGCATGTTGTTGCATGTTTGCCCTAAATATGTAAGTAAGCACCTCCAACATGGCCGCTCCATGTGAAATAACATTAGTCCCCCCCCCTAGTCCCCCCCCCCTAGTCGTCTACAAGGTTACAGTACAGCATGCGAGATCCAGCCGTTCCAGATCAGTGGTTGGCCTTTTTCGTGTCGTTTTTGCCTTGCTATATACTGTGTGTATATAGTTTATTATTTTGTCTTCACTTTAAGTAATTTAGTTGTCCATATATAAAACAGTTTTTTTTTTAACTGAATAGGATCGACGTTAAAAATTAATTAAATAAATAAATAGATCCTACTGCACATAATAAAATGTTTAATTAAAATTAATCGTGGTGAACTTGCCGGGTGCATTGCATTCCACTCTTCATGCATCTATAACTATAAGGTACCTATACTGAAGTATAAAGAAAATATTGTGAAATCTTTGCTATCTAATCTTCTTTTTTGAATGACATCTTAACAAAACCACTTGTAATCAAAGGAAAGATCGGAATGGATTAAAAAAATTGTTGTAATTGTAATAATTAACTAACCGATTAATAAAAATAATATATAACAAAACATAAAAACATATTAAATAATCATTTTTTTGAATACAATTAAAAAATTAACAATACATTACGATTAATTACTCTGTCGAGTGTCATTCTGAAAAATTCCATAATAAACTGTGTTGAACGATGGGAGAGCGTTTCATAAAAGGCAGACCTAACTTTCCAACCCTGTCGAAACGAAGCCATACGTCTCGTTATTAAGTTACGTCCGGTACCGTTAGTTGATTTTTTCAAACTTTTTACCCCCGTCGTTAATACATAACGGATACCATATCACAAATTACTATTACTGCTGAAGCATAACCATTGGAACCTTTGTTTGCAGCCAGGGTTACATAATCAACAAGCACCACTAGCAACACAACGACAAACCCAGATTCCGTCGCAGTGAACTCTTTAATCTTCATAGTAAAATAGTCAACAGTACATCGTGTGGTAACTAGCGCATCCGAGTGGAAACTGCACAGAAGGGTATGTGACTGATCGTAATCCCGTTACCCGGAGACAGGGACGAGCTTGAATGAGCCACAGGTTAGCTCTTCCCATGTTGCGTCACCCCCCCCCCCCCCCCCTGAGCCGGCGCACAGCTGCAAGGGGGGGAGGTATAATACATGTATCAACTATCAATTGCTCTGCTAAGCCGGCAGCCTCTTATGTGTGCTTGATCCCTGCTCAATGGGGTTGGGGCGAGCGAGGGTCGGGGGGGGGGGGCAAACACACGTGACGGGTCGAGGGCGCCACGCTTTCGAGTTTAACCATGTTTATTTAAATGTCAAATCCGTCATTATTGTGTGATCGGATGAGTGTTTACTCTTGTGCGTGTGCGTGTGCGTGTGCGTGTGCTAAATATCACAATCCAGAATTGCAAAATCTAGACGACCATGTTTGTCAAACAGTTATAAAGGCGCCTTCTAGCCAACTAGACTAGGAAAACGACAAAGTCATTGTTAGACGAGTGATTGAGCCATGTGTTGAGTACCCGGGAACATTCCCTTTCATCCCCTTACCTAAGGCTGGATCTAAACAGCATGGGTCTCACCTCCCTAGCCTATCATAGGCTAGAGTGGCGCATTATGGCTTTACAGTTGACGCGCCCTTATACCAACTAAACTCAAAATCCTATCATTTAAAGCAAACTTTATATATCAATCAACTTAAATGCAAATATTCCAGGGTACTCAACACATGACTCGCTCACTCGTCTAACAACGACTTTGGCGTTTTCCTAGCATGTAAATACTGACACATAGAAATCAGTGGTTGACTTTCAAACTCCAGCTATATAAAATGTTAACTCCAATATATTGTTGAGAACTTTATGAAAGTGTGACTGTGTCAGAATGTACTGCCTCTGTGAGGATCTACATATGTTTTTGATTGAGTGCGTGTCGTTGGTCTGGGGGGGGTGAGGGGGGTGGGAGGGGGGGTGCTAGTTGATCGGTCACGGATAATGGACCTCGCCGGCGAGCGCGCCCCGACAATTACCAGGGGGTGACTGACTGTGTGAACGCTCGCATCCCTTGCATAGCTCCAGGCAGAGTGTGATACAGGGAGGGCGCCCTAGCAACGAGCCACGTAATAACATGGTCTGGATTACCCTTTTGATTCTGTCCAAGGGTGGGATCGTGTCCAGCTTCATTGATCGGTGTTTGATGCCGGTCTCTTGGTAATTGTTCGCTTGTCGATGATATCGGCGCCTACAGGGTTGGCTTGGTCAGCTTGAAATTTAATGCCCCCACTGAAAATCAGTTTGTGACTAAGTGGGTAGACTCAAAATACGAATTTATTTATTTAAGCAGATACCTGTTGGGAGAATATTTTGTAGTAGCTAGAGAAGCTCGAAAATTTATCAAAACAATGTTTTACGACGTATGCGATTTTATTTTTTTAAGGGAAACGATCGATGTATTTGCTAGCTGATATTACTCAAGTTAAGAATCTGGATTAAAAGACGATGCAACTATGTTACGTATAGATATAAAATAAATCAATATAATATTTTTAATATAGTTGCTGATTTTAGCATAAGCAATAAAACAACATTAATTGATTCAGTATAGTCATTTGATAGTACTTATAGAATGCCTACTCATATGGCGGGTCCGTATTACTATTTCTTCTTTTCAACATGCAAAAGGATATTTTTGCCGTTTTCAGCTCCGTGTATTGTAGCGGTCTATGGACGTATCTGCGCTCTATTCTCCTTCTCCTTCTCCTTCTCCTTCTCCTTCTCCTTCTCCTTCTCCTTCTCCTTCTCCTTCTCCTTCACCGTCACCGTCACCTTCACCTTCACCTTCACCTTCACCTTCTCCTTCTCCTCCTCTCCCTCTCCCTCTCCCTCTCCCTCTCCCTCTCCCTCTCCCTCTCCCTCTCCTTCTCCTCCTCCTTCTCCTCCTCATCCTCTCCTCCTCCTCCTTCTCCTCCTCCTTCTCCTTCTCCTTCTCCTTCTCAGTCTGAGTCTCGATACTAGTTCCTACGTGAAGTTTTCGGTCGTTTCTTGATGGGAGTATCAACATCAGCCATGTAGTTGATACAATAGGGAAGAATCACAATTTTTTTATTATTCTACTATATTCAGGTCCAGTTTCTGATTACATAAAATATCAAATTTTTGTAATTTATAAAATATTTCAGTCGGGAAAAGCAGGGCAATACGTCATAACCACAACCAATCACAGTGTGGTAATTGAAAAAATCATTTTTGCTGCTTATCTTAAACCCTTTTAGACCCTTGCTACACAAACGTGTAGGAAGGTTTTTTGAATTTTTCTTGCTTCAACTAATAGGGTTTTTCAATTTTACACAATTTTTTTTTTTTTTTTTTTTGAGGAATTTAAAGAAAAAACATTTTTTTCCCATGTCAATAGGACAAAAAGGGAATTTTTTGAGACAAGTGAAAATACAAATGTGTGAAAAAGGCTAAAAATGGGAAAAACTTGGGTTTTCCCGGAAATTTTGTAAATCTATAGTATTGCTATTATTTGAGATACAAAAGATACAAAAAATGCAAAATATTCAGAAAAAATCTAGTTTTAGGAATGTTTTTCAAATTTGAATTTTTACCTAAAATGAAGCTTTTATTCAAAAGACAAAATTTCCAAGGCCGCCATATCTACGACTGAGGAGCCTTCCCTATTACTGCAGGTCGAGTCGACTGATTGTGATCTTTACAGTACTTATAAAAACTTCCATAGTCTCCCGAGGCCGCCAGTTTTTAGTAATAAAAACGTCAACGAGTGTGGTTTGCATTACTAGTTTGATTATCGTCCTCGATCTTGATCGTTTATTGCTTCTGACGTCACCGATGACTGAAGACGTCAATTAATAGAGAATGAGAACGACGTGTCTCAGGCATTCAGACACGTCCTAAGTACGAGATTACATTTCACTTATTGTTGAAACAAAAGATCTCTAGTGTGTTGCGTGGCTTGAATGCTCGGACATGTTAGGAGGGGGGCGAGGGAGGGGCGGTGGAGGGGGGAGACATTCTCACATTGTATGCGCGCAGCTGTACAGCTTACATCATCACGAGATTCACAATGGCATTGCCTTTGTTAAATATATTGTTTAATTAAAACTTTTGTGGCCCGAAATATTAATACAATTATGTAATGATTCAGAAAAGTGGTATAAGTCTACTTTATGAAAGTATACTGAAAGAATTTTCACTTTTCCTAAACACGGGTAGCAAAGAAACAAAACATGAACAATAAGAATTATCATGGTTTTAAAGAGAGTGAAGTTGTATCGTTTTCCTGAAACATGTACATGTAAAATACTGTGAACAAGTCGACTTGTACCGGATCACACCGTGTTATAGAGATTGAAGTTATCCATAATATTCTAGATTTAAAAATAATATTTTTTATGATTTCGGGGAGATCACAGAATGATTTTTTTTTATACTTCATTTCGCCCAGGGGAATATTTATTACACACACACATTAAAACACAATAATATTAATAATAACAATAATTTTTCGTGGGAAGCCTGCCCCACTTCAGATGTCTATAACTAGGTATATTGGAGTTAGGACAATTGTGAAGAGGATGTCTGAGGGCTATTTACGATGACTCGATCACTTGCATTCGCATTAACGACTCAGGAAAACCTAGGAGAAAACCTTCAGTCAGGATTGCCGGGATCGACGGTATTTGAACCCGGGACCTCCCGAATCAGAGTCGCACGCTTAATATAAAATGCTGCTTTGCTATTTTGATTGATTGGATATTGCCTAACTCTCATATTAATGCACTAAGGCTATTCGAGACGATGAGTGGTGATAGATGAGGATGAAGTATGAACAGAAGGGAGGAGGGGAAACCCGGTACCGGCACGTAGCCTACTTCTTTCGAAAAGTACCAAGGGGACCAACGGCTTAACGTCCCATCCGAAAGGACGGTATAACCTTGACAGTCATATAGGTTCCTCCACTAACCCGGACTGCCGAGCAGACGACGAGGAGAACGAAGCCGTTACACTAGCTCTCAAATCCTCCATCTGCTCTAACCAGCAGTATACGTGAGTGTCAGGGCAGAGCGGTTACCCACTCTACCCCTGACCACGCCCGATTCTGCTTAACTTCGGTGTTCTACTGGGAACCAGTTAAACTACCTCGTCTAAACCGCTGGCATTTTGCTATTTTAAACACAACTTTCGTTTAAAGTAATATTATACAACGAAGCAACTAGTTGTAACATCGTCGCACTCTGTATCATTGCCCTAGGCCACTTGGATCAAATCAGCTAGTAATGTTATCGAAAGGGATACACTATGTTTGCTTTCATCTCATTTCCTCTTTCGAACACAATATAATATGCAAATACGAAACAAAAAATCTGTTTTCCTTCATGGCCTCGGCAAAATGTTAATGGCTCCGAAAGAACGGGGGATAATATTTATATTGCATTACCTTCCCTGATGGAGGGATATACCGCAAGAAACCTGGAAGAATAACACTGGCAAAAGCGGAGAGCGGAGTTTTTCAGTTCAGAGATGATTTCATATTAAAACTGTACCTCGTGGTTTATTGCTTTAAACTTTTTCACCTGGTAAGAAAGCTTTTCTTTCATTATAACCTGAATGTTGGTTGAGCGTTGTGGAAGGATTTGAAGCGTGATTCGTGTACGTTCAAGCAGAACACGAGTTATACTGCAATATACATCTTGACCGTTCAGTGCGTCTAATAAAGTTAGGCGATCATTATTAGGGCTCGTATTAAATTAATTCGTATTTAGGGTCTACCCACTCGGTCATTTAACTACTTTTCATTGGGGGACACTAAAACCAAAGCGACCAACCAACACTGACCAACCAACCAGGCCCTTTGAGAGTGACAAGAAGACAGGCAATTACTACTTATAAAACACAAAAAGATGGAAGAACAACAAATAACCTATTTTATTTATTTACTTATTAATGTCTATCCTATTAAGTTAAAAACTGATTTACATAAGAGGACAAATAAATAAATATCATTACAAAGATGCAGACACAACAATGAACCATAATTAAGTAAACATGTGAAATAGTAATATTACAACAACAATGAATTAAAACACAATAATTTTTGTAACTTATTCAAAAAGGATATTAAACGAAATTAATTGATGATCAAAATATGCTATTAACTAATTTAAGCTATTTGATTCGTGACATTTAATAAATGGAGGTGGCGTTGCTCGACAAAGCGCTCTCAAACTCAAGTGTTCTTTACCATTTATACCAAATTATAATATATAAATGGAACAAAAGTATCTTCGAAAGGCCAAAAAGGGACCTTATTCATAAAAAGTATTATAATAATCATTTCAGAGAAAATAAATTACGAATTTTCGGCGGCATGTATTTACCAATAGCAAAATAGGAGATGTCAGGGACATCCTAGCCTTGATCATTATGGATGATGAACGGATGTAGCTCTTCCATTTCCGGTTAGCGCTTGGAGTATATTGATTAATTATTCTTCTGCCCCTCTTCAAAAAGCATAATATGGTGCAATTTTCTCATTATTAATCTATCGTTTGGGTATTCATAGATAATTATAGATTAGGCCACATATGATCACAATTGCAGGAAATGAAGCATGAAGCGCACAGCCCTGGAAAGATAAAAAATACTATTAAAAATGTGTTCATCCTTCAACGTAACTGTTTATAGCATTTTCCAAAAGGCCTTATTACATTTTATGAAGAATACAATTTGCATTTAATTTACACATTATTTTGAATGTACGCACACAAACCTAAATGGAAAATTAGGTCAAACATTTGCTTACGTGAAGCCCATAATGGCTTGACTAGAGCAATACACCATTTTTCCGAAACATATTTTTGTTGGGAAAATAATATTTTGGACAATGATTTATAATTTTGTTTTTCTGTCAAACTAAACAAAAGTAAAAAGTTAAAATAAACTGGTTTCCAGTCTATTTTAAAAATAATAATTAACAGTAATATTCACAGTAAGACAGTAGAGTACCAGTATTGTATAATTTATAATTAAACCGACACGATTAGTTCTAAATAGAATGACATTTTAACGCAATCGGAAAAATACTTTTTACAATATTAGCACTCTCTTCTTTTCATGTGCGAGCTTGTAAAAGTGACGTTGGCCATCTTTGTATCGTCGGGACACCAAAGCGCTGCCTCTAGATGATTAGCAACAAATACAAAGTGTGTCTTCTGTATGATCCCTGGGCTGTTTCGTCGTGTCGATGATGAGGCACTGCTCGACGTTTCGCCACCCATGTTGGTGGCTTCTTCATGGGATCATACAGAAGACATCTACGGGTCGTGAAAGCCTACAACATCTCAAATACAAAGTGTATTTGTGTGAATCGAATGACATGTTGCTACATGCCCATTAACCGTAGCGTAGAGTGTCTTCAATCTAAACGAAGGACTAATATACTTGCTCCAACGAAAGAATGCAGATGCTTGGTAGTGGTGGGGGTAGAATGAATGCGCGGTAAATGGAATGTCGCCTTTGTGTATAAAAGAGAAATATCTTTTACCAACGCAAGCAAAAATTATCTGTGCTAGATCACAGAGTTCCTCCGTGTGCAAGATCCACGCTGAGCTAGCGTGAATAGAATTGACAAAGTTGTTATGTTGGGAAAACAATTTCAAGGCATCTGCATTCTTTCGTTGGAACCACTATAAATAGAATTATGTACACATGTTTGGATGTAGCCATTTTCTAGAAACATCGCCCATTCCGGCACACGAAGCGCTTTCTTGTACATCTGTCCACGATATTGGTGCTTTGACCAACGCTCATAGAGATCGTTTAGAATAAAACCACATAAATTTCAAACTTTACTTTAACTCTCACCCTCGCATATTACTAAAGCGTAGTAAAGTAATGTGTTCCTCGCGCGCTGCGCTATGCAAGGGAGGGGGTTAAACACCAACCTTTTCTGTGTTGGTGATTTAAAACGATTTTTTCTGTTATTTGTACACATTATACAAAAATTACGTAATGAGACCAGAAAGCACGCCGATTGTGAGCAATCCATCTCGGAGATTCTCTCCCATTCTGAAAATAAATAAAATAAAATAAATATTTTGTGTAAGGATGATAATGATAATGTAGACTAGATGATACAGTTAAGAAATAAATTTAATTAATTAATCTTGTTATTCTGAGTACTAAAACCAATGCTGGTCCTCAATAGACTTCCCTATTGCACATATTCCCAGGCACGAGAGAGCTGTTGCGGCGGTGTAAGAACAGCTGTATAGTGAAACATTGTTAGGTACTTGAGTTGATTCAAGTGTCGTTGTCTGTTGATGTTGCAGGCGACCGTCTTCTGGACATCCCGTGTAAAGTCTGCGGCGATCGTAGCTCCGGCAAACACTACGGCATCTACAGCTGCGACGGTAAGTTAAAAAAACCTTTCCTAAAGGCAAACTAAACTGATTATTTTCAAATTTCACGGGTCAAAGAAATCACTGTGAGATGTTGATTGCAAAAGATCCGGTATAAATACGATGTTTGTGTCAGAAGATGTGATGCTTAAAGGACTCAGGCGTGACGTCATAACTCGGCTTGTGCGACAGGCGCGAGGAGACTAAAGAGACCGCACGGTTTATTGGCAACCAGATTAGAGGTCTGCACGGGCCTACTTCTAGAAGCCCGGCCCGGGCCCGCCATAAGTGTAAGTAGGCCCGTTACAGCCCGTTCAGAGGTTAAACTCAAAGCAACAGCATGTGGATTTTTTAGTTTTTACTCCTTTTTACCATGGGATATATGAATGAACGTCACGGTGGGGATGGAAAGTACTATTACGAGAAACAAAACGTTTTGAAATTTTGGTCGAAGAACATTTCTATGATCGCAATCGCAAATACCGATTTCAAATTACATCATGAAGCCCGAAAAAAGCCCGTCTCATTCGGTGAAAAGCAGGCCCGGGCCCGGCTTAAAATGAATAACAAGGCCCGAGCCCGTGCAGACCTCTAACCCAGATAACAATTGAACATTACATTTAACAAATTAGAACATTTAATTATTAGTGCCAGATTGATGCCCTACAACTTGTAAAACAAATGCTTTGCCACAACCAGTTACACAAAACACATTTCTACATTATCGTTCGTTAGTCATTTGCGCAAAATTATAATATAACATTTGAACTTTAAATCAGGAAATGTATTTCGTTCTGTCCGTCATTTAATACTGTAAATAGCAGGAACATTCCAGCAGGCAGCATGACTTCGTCAAATCCGTAGCCACATTGTCGGCAGTAGAGTCTTCCAAATACACAGGCGCTTAGGAACGTTCTGAAGGTTGGCGGGGCATAAATTTTGGCAGGTCTTGTGGGCGGCAGTTGGGGTTTGGGGCGAAGGCCCATTCAAAAAATTCACCATACTACAGTTATTTCGTCATGTTTTAACTGCACTCGGATTCTGTAAACGATGTTTTACAACTAGCTGCAATCTAAAAACTTTAAAAAAATTAACGTGAAGTGGCCCATGTTAGTAAATTTCAACCTAATTTTTTATGTAATGACGAAGCATGTGCGAAAAACATATTCGTTTTCGCAAGGTGACTGTGGAATTGGGTAAGTGTATGTGCATATTTACTACGGAAATACAGGGATTTATTATTAATATTTAATTTAATAAAAGTCGAAATATCACAAATAAATATTGATAAGAACAGTGTTATGTCCAATATACACTAATGGCAAGATTTTAATCCTTCAGAATAATAGAGTAGAGTAGCGTAGATCTTTATTCACTTAGACTAATACATGGTACAAGTATACACCCCTTCGTGAAGAGGGAGTGAAAGAGTGAATAGTTCCTAATGCTAAAACATGGTATACAATCAATAATAAAATAGAATGCATATTTCATGTGAATCAAATTTTATGTACATTACTAGTATGGTACACTAGTATTAGGAAATTTAAATTGTTTGAATTGATTTATTCAGTATTAAAATGAATAATAAAATGAGTAATTAGTATGATATAATACAATAGGATGTTATTCGCGGTTAAAACCTAACCAGGTAGCAGCACGGTCGTATGCCAACATGGCCGTCCGAAGGCAGATAAAAACACGGGCTGCATAGGGAGCAAGTGTGTTTTTCATGCTTTAAAGCATAATATTTTATTGTAAGCGTCAGTTCTAGAAGTATTTCCACTTTCCAGTAGTTGGGTACGATGGGGAAGGACAATCACTAGGCCTATATTTTGTAACCCTCAGCTGCAAAATAACTAGCAAAATAAGGAATTTTATCTCGTAATTTGGAGACGTGTATTTTCAGTAATTTTAACTTGATGGCAATACCACGAATTTCTTATGATTATTGGCCTTTACTTAGGCCTATATGATATGTAATATAATATTATATCACAGATTATTTTTTCTCCCCCCCCCCCCCCCCCGGAAGTAATTTTTTGCGGGTTCCTCGCGAATAAATTATCAAACTCGATTTGTTATTAAATTTGTGTTTCGTCACGCCATTGAATCCTCTTAAAACATTGTCTCACATTTAAAAAGCCCCCCCCCCCCCCCAAAGTGGCTAAAAATTTAAAGTTATAAGTTATATGGATGGCACCGGCCTTCACTAAACTTTATATATGGGCCTACTATTATTAATACGCATAGTTAACTAACTATATTACGCCTAGTTAAGTCCTAGAATTGTTTTGGTGCTGTTTTGGTTGAGATTATGAATAATATGAGGCCATAAATATAATTAAGTCTATGCATAATTATTTGCTGTTCACGGCAGCAGTTGGTACAAATCTCTTGGCATATAAGAATAAAAAATCAAGGTAGGATAGTTTACATTCAATGCGCTGCACAAATTTAAAAACTATAATTATGGACATATATTATTAATAATAATGATAATTACAAAAATTCCATATTATATCTATACCAATTATCCATTGTACCATTAATAAGACTTGCATAATATATACTATGGTTTACAGTATATCTTTGGGTTTAGAATGTTGAACCCAAAGACGGTACATAGCTCTTAGCCCGATTTGGCCCTATACCGCCTACAGCACATCATTGTAATAAATTAATTACCATTATGGTTTATCGTTTATCAGTTGGTGGTATCCATGAAACTGATGAAAGTTGAGAAAAATGTGTCTCAAGGAATAGGAATAGAACTCCCATCTAACCCACAGTCAGTGTTGCACGGAATAAAATACACATTCAGACTTTTTGTTTCATTACGCATTACAAAAATGTGTGTTACTAATTTTATGAACTTTCTTGCTTGCTAAAATAATAAACATGATCGAGTAAATTCTTTCTGGAGTTGACCGTGACGCTACAATATTGCATTGGTTTAACATTGAATGCCGCCATGCAGCCGCCCGGTATCTGCCTTGGAGCAGTTCTCCACTTGACCGCCAGATGTCAGCCACTTTGCTTTTAAACGCGAATTAATAATTAATAATAATGATTATGAAAAGGTATTAGTATTGAATTTATAATATACGTGTAGGGCCTATAGTACGAATCTATAAGGGACAGTTTGTTGTGCCTCCCTTCTTTTAGACTGTTCACATCATAATTTGTGTAATTTCTACAGGTTGTTGTAGATCGTGGCCTGTGTTTAACTCTTCCAGGGTGCTCTGGGTTCTTCAAGCGCAGCATCCACAGGAACCGCGTCTACACCTGCAAGGCGGCCGGGGACCTCAAGGGTCACTGCCCTATTGACAAGACTCACCGCAACCAGTGCCGGGCGTGTCGTCTCAACAAGTGTTTCCAGGCGGCCATGAACAAGGACGGTAAGGTCGTTCCTATCAAGCTTTATCTTGCATTGTTATCTATCTTTATGATAATATTTCAAATAATTCTTTAAAATACATCATAAAACAAGTAAACACATTAATGGAGAAATGAAACTAATTTCCCACCAGAGATCAGGTCGATATGCGTTTGGTCATCGCTGTGTGCAACAATGGTCTGCTCGATTCTCCTAGCGGAGAGTCGGCGTACCGACGAACCTACAAGGCTAGGTCATCGCAGTCCGTTCCAATCACGTTTTTAATGGAGCGGCCATGTTGTCTCCCGGCTAGAGCGATTTAGGCGATTTCGGAAATCTAAACATTCTAGTGCCATTTCCAGAATGTCTAGAACAATTAACAGCTGCAGCACATTCCGACATGTTTTATTAGTAAAAACTAGCAACGTAGTTTGTAGAAGCTGTCAAAACGCTGCTGTTGGGCTCCAGAATGGCTTTCTTGAGACGACCCACCATGTGAGTTAAGACGAACCTTCGCTAGAGCGGAGATCAAGCAGACCTCGGTCTGCAATGCAATGCAGTCCAGAAGGCGGTGGGTTAGGTATTGTGCCGCTGGAACCCAAAGAGTCCTGTGTCCAAACCTCGATCATGCGAGCCTGGTGGTGGAAATTATACTGGTAAGCCAGCTTGGCATTGCCAGAGTCGTTAAAGAAGTTTCCCCGTTGAAACTGGCATTGCCCTGTTGTTTCAGCCTGCTTCCTAGATGCTACTCCTGTAACGAGGTGCCAGGAGTAGCATCTAGAAGGCAGTGGTTTTGGGCTTACTACTGAGTTGCATGAGTGGACCTACAACTCCTGAAAGGTACACCTTGCGCGTAACGGGCAAGAATGATTCGGGTCGTTCTGGATTTACTTTATCAAGTTTCTTCAGCCACTTCATCAACAGCCCTTGAAATGTCTTGATCATTTCCTTCACAATAAAAACACCTCTAAAACACCCAACCCATGTTTTTGAGCATGATCAGGTTACCCATGAGAATTTGTAAAGTTAATTTTTTATCTTAAAACTGTGCAAATATATACAACCCAAAATAGCACCTCAAAATATAAACCCTTATACGCAGAACATTGTCGAGTAAGATGTCATTCATTTCTTATACAGCATATTATGCCATTTAGAGTGACTAGTATAACAACTGATGACTATCAACGATGCATGATGATAAGGAAGGTAGGAGGGGAAACCCGGTCCCGGCACGTAGCCTATTTCTTTCGAAAAGTACCAAGGAGACCAACGCTTTAAGTCTTATCCGAATGGACGGTGTAAACTAGAGAGTCATAGAATTCCTCCACTAACTCGGACTGCCGAGCAGACGTAGAGGAGAACAAAGGCGTCACACTCTCTCGAACCCTCCATATTCTGTTTGTTATTTCAATGGTTACATTTTTCCCCTAGAGACTTAGCTGAAAAATTCGAATTTGATCAATGATTAGTACTAAAGAATCTGATACGGGGCAGTGCAGAAGCGTTCACGCCACTCGCCAGATGGAGTTGTCCGTCACATTCTGTCTCGTTCCAATTCTTGAACCGTGCTCGGCAATGTTCCCTTTCAAGGTTGAGCATGACCTATTCACGCGCATTTTCAACTCGGGGTGTCAATATCTTTGCCACTCACAAGTTGGACCATGTGCTTTGGCATTAGCAGGAATCAGCTCGTCCTTGCAAAGAGTTTCAATAGTTAAGATCCTAGATTGTCTCTGGGGGTCCAACCATGTTAGATAGCTGATTGTATATAGCCTGCCGGCTAGTAGATAATCTAGTTACAAGTAAAGAATGGAGATGCTCTCTCGTCACAGGGGTAGTGGTGGGGGTATTATGAATGGGTGGAAAAAAATAAAATTGTATGAAAGTATTGATATTTAACATCTATAGTAGGCTAGATCCGCAGTCTCCAATACCTCCGCACAGGCGCGAGCGTACGAAATTGAAGCGTCAATCACTCCCTTTCATAATGGCGATTTGGCGTTTTAATTTATGCTTTTTTAATGCAATTAAGTATTTTACTGGATTGTTTGATATGGTTTTAGCTTGTGCAGCATGGGATTGAACAAACAGAAACAATACGAAGTTATTGCTCAAGAAATTTAGTAATCATTTGGTGTTAATGTCTAATATGCTCAGCTGTCAAACTGACGGCCATATTTAAAAATATTTTTTCTACAAATCGCTCCCATCTACTTAACATGCAAACACTCCCTTTCAAGATGGCTTCAAATTGTCACGGAAGTGGACCAAGACTGCGGATCTAGCCTACTATAGATGATTTATATCAATGTATGAAAGAGAAATAGATGCTGCCAACACAAGCAAGAATTATCTGTGCTAGTTCACGGAGTTCCTCCGTGTGTTAAGTCCACGCTGAGCTGGCGTGATCAGAGTTGAGATAGTTGTTATGTTTGGAAAACACTACATTATCGATTAAAAACTTTTCTATGGTGTGAGCAAGACAGCGCTAAGAGGCCGTAGCGTCGCTGCGGCGATGTCAACACCATCTACCGGTGACACTAGGAAGCTCTCAGCCGCGTCTAAGAAGCTGGTTACAGAACAAGGGTGTGGGATCAAGTTGGCTCAGCGCTCGCTCTATTTGGGCCGAGTAGATCCTCCCATTAACACAGAAGACGGGCGCGCAAATCCTTGGGAAAGAGTTTTCTTCGCGGGTAAAAGTCTCGCATTAGTCGAGCGATTTAGCACGGGTACTATCCGACGCGAGAACATCCGGCTCTGTCGGATCGGAGGGATTCACTGATCCTCGTCTCTCTCTCTCTCTCTCTCTCTCTCTCTCTCTCTCTCTCTCTCTCTCTCTCTCTCTCTCTCTCTCTCCACGAAGCACTCACAGAGCGAGTGAAGCGTCGATAAGGCAGCGGACATTCATGCGGGGAAATGTGCTCTTTAGAAGCGCGTATACATCTTCGACTTTTTAGTTTACTTATGGGGTAAATGCTCTTTCTGCCATTTTTACATTTCTATAATAATGTATTGTGTTCAAATGTTGTAAATTAGACTGCACACATTCAAAAATAAACTATAATAAATAAATTTGCTACTTAGTTGACTACTGAGCACCGAACAGTCGAGGTTTTTTCGTCCTCAAGATTAATATGTTAGCACAATGGTCTCAGATAACCTGGCACTTGTCACGTTCAGAGACCGTACAAGCCAACATTTACTATTCACACTTGTAGTGCCGCCGATAGTTACCAATCAGTCGAACAATACTGATCAATAAGTAGGCCTATCGGGACACTGTTAGTCTGTTTATTCTAAGGCAGTTCTGTTTTGGGAGGGTTATTAAGGTTCTACGTTAGAAACATAATTCTATGATTAAAACAAACACTGTTTAATAAAATACACATAGAACACTACATAATACAAGGCTGTTGAATCCGCATCACTTGTTACTTGATCCTGCAAACACTTCCATCTTACATGGAGGTCAAGATCAGAAAGAAACCGGTTGGCATTCATAACAGTGGTAGAAAATACCAGAGTTCCCCTGATTTCCTGTGTTATTACTTTAAGCCCATAGGTGTGTGTTTTACAATCCAAGTACAGTCATTCGGCCAATACAAAAGTTATTAAGTATTAAGACAGTTTGCTCTGGTCAGCTTTACAATTCCCTGAGTAAAGTGTGTGTTTGTTTGAAATGTACATTGTTGACCATGCAGAGGTTAGTTATTACAAAATGGCGTAGTATGTCAGCCAGTGCCGATGAAGTGAACTCTGCACTGCATTTCTTAGTGATCTAGAATAATATGCATTGTAATGCAATGTCTATTAAAAATGTCAATATATGAATCAACAACCAATCGATGCAATAGCTATTGACTTGGTCTATTGCCTAAATGTATGGCGTAATTGGGCACCAGTAGATAATTGCCTATTAACTAAATAAATTATCCCGTTGAATGATAATGCTCAAGACCTGTATAAATTGAGAGTAATACACTCACACAATACACACAATACACACACTCAATGATAACACAAATCATCAGTTTATTGTTTTTCTTATCACATAAATTAACATACTTTTATAAGTTATGAATAAAGTAGTTAATTTCAACGAGGCAATGATTTTAAGAATCGCGATTACGAAAGTGTGTTTTGCCTTGTTGTCTTAAAATTCCCACTACAGATGTGATATCAATGTTTAGGAGCATCAATCATTTTATTCGCACGCTTTGTAAAAACTTAATTCTTAGGATGTATTGGGCAACTGATTATGATGAGCAGGAAATTAGGAAGAAATGTTGTACAGAGGAATGAGTAGGAATCTTGAGATTTTAGGCAGCCAGCAGCTTGTCATATGAATGTTATCAAACTGTGCATTGACAAACTATTAATCGAGTTTTGTTCACACTTAAAGCGAATATTATCAACCAAATATGTTGCTGGAGGCCAGAAAATATTGTTTGTTGCTATAATTAAAGTTTAATTAACGATGGCTTTTAGAAAAGGGTACATGATTTCTTAAGTATGCTATATCTTCCGTCGAATTGATCGAAATGTGCAAAAGAGGGAAATGTTTTAAAATGGTACTTGAGGGAAATGTTAAATCAAAAAAAGATTAAAGATCCCACTGAGTCGTATCCCACATTGTTGCCAATGGAATGGTATGAGGGGCAAGAGTAGAGTAGTTCTGAGGGTGACTGTACCACCCAGCCTGATGTTTGCTCGGGGCAGATTTCAACATCTCGAAGTTATCAGTTGAAAGTGATTTGAGACAGGAGAAAACTTCCTCCGCAAACTTCATGGCTCACTTTGTTTGCTGACAAACTTTTTAATCAGCGTTCTCGCCGAGAACCGCCAGATGTCAGCACCGTCTGACTTTCAGTTTTGGTTATGCTGACGGGCGCTGTCTGTGTGTTCTCAGATAGACAGACAGACACAGACAGACAGACACAGACAGACATGTCACGGGAGCTCAGAGTCGATACGCAAGGAACAGAGAAACACTATTCCAGCCCATCTAACACTTTGTCAGACATCAACTTGGAAAGAAGCTGATGGAATTTATACCACTGCTTAAAAAAACAAAAGCAACAACAAAATCAACAACAACGAATACGACAACGACAACGACAACGACCGAGATCAGAAATACACCACTCACGAGTTCCCAACACATTAAACCTAGTGAAATGTTGGTGTAAATAAACTATTACTACAAACACAGGTAGACTGCGACTTAGCTAGCAGGGAGCGCCCCCGGATCCTCATAGTCTGGGAGCATGATGCACGAAGACACTACCCAAGGTAGTATTAGTGCAACAGCTACTTATGTCGCATCAAGGGACTCGTTTCTGTCCGGTCATGGTGTCGACCCTGCAAGTGTTGCTGACACCAGTCATGACGTCAACAAGATGGCTGCCGTCACTCGACATATTACTAGTAGATCTTAGAAAATATGAGCGGATATCAATAATGAATGTAATACTATATAGCTATGTTGACATGGAGGATTCAATACGCGGTACTGAGTACGATCCGACCTCTCAATCCTTAAGTAACGCCAGTTAAGTCCATGGTATAACTAGATCGGATCGGTTGGTCCAACCCACCAAAAGTTGGAATCGGATCGAAAGATCAGATCTACAACAATGTAAACCGTTCGGAGAATTGGATCGAGTGCGGCAGGGAAGAAGGTTACAAATCTACCGCTAGATCGCAGTAGTTTGGTATTGAAAACCGATTGAATCCCTTGTTCAATTCACGACATGTAAACTTTCACCCCAGATTCCAATCCAATACCAATACAGCA
Organism: Sweltsa coloradensis; assembly: GCA_024449915.1. Lineage (NCBI taxonomy): Eukaryota > Metazoa > Arthropoda > Insecta > Plecoptera > Chloroperlidae > Sweltsa > Sweltsa coloradensis. The sequence continues at coordinate 465,930 of JAMZAV010000946.1, forward strand.
ATTTAATCCTTTATGAAAACATAGCTCCTAACAAACAAAACATTGACCTAAACAATATCCATGATTAAGGACATTTTTTGTACATCAATTATAATAATCCTATTCTAGCTTATGTACCATTCAAGGTCGAATTAAGTTTTGATGGACCATCAACAATTACTTCAAAATGTTGTCCGTATATCTTTGTTTGAATAGATTTAAGGGGAGTAAGACTCTTACCTATATAAGTAACTCATCATATGTTGAGTTAGTTGAGGTCTTGATCTTTGCTTGTCATGGAACTGCAAGTCATGCCTGCGGAAACCCTCCACCATCTTAGATGTCTGAATTAAATGACCATGTGTAACTAGAGAGAGAGAGAGAGAGAGAGAGAGAGAGAGAGAGAGAGAGAGAGAGAGAGAGAGAGAGAGAGAGAGAGCAGGAGAATTAATGGTGTAATTTGTCGAGTCTGGTTTTTAGTTTGTGGGGCGTAAGTTGAACGCGATAAAAAGCTTATTGAATCAGGCGGGCGCGCGAGGAGAGAGAGAGAGGGTGGAGGTTGGCGAGGGGTGGGGGAGGGGGGCGTGTCGACGGTAATGGGCTCCTCGCCGCAGCAGCGTCAGGTGGTGACTCCCACGAGCTACAGCCCGATCAGACAACCCGAGCCAGTAGAGGTCAACCTGACAGACAACCCGAGCCAGTAGAGGTCAACCTGACAGACAACCCGAGCCAGTAGAGGTCAACCTGACAGACAACCCGAGCCAGTAGAGGTCAACCTGACAGACAACCCGAGCCAGTAGAGGTCAACCTGACAGACAACCCGAGCCAGTAGGGGTCAACCTGACAGAACCCGAGCCAGTAGAGGTCAACCTGACAGACAACCCGAGCCAGTAGAGGTCAACCTGACAGACAACCCGAGCCAGTAGAGGTCAACCTGACAGACAGACATACAACACTAGCCACTAAAATTGGTACCAAAATTTTGCAAATTTAATACCCTTCAAATCGACATTAAAATCCAGAGTTTTGATACGAGTCCCGAAGGTCCCTTTCCGCGATTCCCGTCACATATAGATGTCTGCATGTACGGGTGTATTAGTGCTACTTATTGTGAAGATACACATATTATAGATGTCTGCATGTACGGGTGTATTAGTGCTACTTATTGTGAAGGTAATACCCGCTTTACAATTGACAATGTAGACGTCGTCTAGTCTTGAGTGTACTTGGTGTTCTCTACGTTCGATTAGACGAAGGTAGTGACTAGTGAGGGTTCATGACATTCAGAGAAAATCAATCGGTTCAGTTGGTAAACAGGGCTCGAGTCAGCGAGTGAGCAGGCGGCTTAGTGATGCGTGGGTCAGCTAGTGTAGGTGTGAGGGGGCGGAGGGGCGGGGGTCAGCTAGTGTAGGTGTGAGGGGGCGGAGGGGTGGGGGTCAGCTAGTGTAGGTGTGAGGGGGGGGGGATCAAAGGTGCGCTGGCGGAGAGCTAAGAGATTTCAATCAATAACTACACCCCAATTCATTTCACCGCAAAGCATCCCCCCCCCCCCCTCTCAGACGGCCAAGAAGACGGAGAAGCCCGGCAACATTTTACTCGGGGATGAAAAGAAGAATCCTAGACTATAACGCGGTTCTTCAAAAACCTTTACATTCTTTTCATACAAGCTTAGAAGTCGAACAGAAGCACAACTGAATTGAATAACCCATTTTGAAATTCAAAATTTCTGCCAACAACTATTATTGGCCAAACGTGTGTTTTTTGTGGTATCAGTGCTTTAACGAAGGTGTTGGGATAAACTAGCCATGAACTTTCATGGTCTTCATATGGTAAAGTCTATAGTTAGAGATGTGTGATTATTTGGATTCTAAACCAAATATGTCGAAGCATCTTATTTTATACCCACCTTCAAAACCTTGCACACGGGGCTCCCTACACTTTTGTAAGAAAGCGAGGCTCTCGTAAGCCTCACTTTAAATAACACTAGACACAATTTGTTGACATTGAGCTTACATTCACTATTATTCTTGTTTAAGGTCAATGTCAATAAATTTTGTCTAGTGTTATTAAAAGTAAGGCTTACGATTGTCGATTGCGTCGGGGCCTACAGGGTTGGCTTGGTCGCTATGATTTACTGTCCCCCACTGAAAATCCAGTGGCGGATACAGGGGGGGCGGTGGGGCGATCGCCCCCCATGATTCTTTAAAAATTAAAAAAAATGATTTTATTATTTTATTGTGCACGCACCAAATGCACTCTAAAAACCTGATTTTCAAAATTTTCGCCTGCGGCGCTATTTATTTAAAACTCCCAATAAAAATCAACTTTCCTTTATGTTGTCAGAAATAATCAGTTTGCCTCTGAAATGTGTCTGCATCAATGTACTTCGATTTATTAAGTTGTCCTCCTATGTGAATCGTTTTTTAGACGTTTAATAAATAAATAAAATGATGAATTGAAAATAAGATCAAACGTTTATAATAATGTTGCAATCTAGGTCAATGCTGTAAATTGTAAGCTCGACATGACGACAAAACAAATTGGTTCACACAAACTACATTGTTTCCGTATTGCATTCCGCCCACCACTTTTTTTCTAAAAACGCACCAAATGCACTCTAAAAACCTGATTTTCAAAATTTTCGCCTGCGGCGCAATTAATGGGGGCTCCGCCCCCCATACCCCCCGTGCGTCCGCACTGAGTCCCTTTCCCACGACTGTACATGCAACACGCAAATCGCCCCCCCCCCATGATTATGTCCTAGATCCGCCACTGTGAAAATCAGTTATATAACTGAGTGGGTAGACTCAAAATACAATTTATTTATTTTTTTATTTATTATTTCGACTGATTTTCTAACAAAAGTGTGGGGAAAACCCCATGCGCAAGGTTTTGGAGGTGGGTATAAAAATAAGGTGCATCGACATGTTTGGTTTAGAACCCAAAATGATCTATTTTCACACATCTCTAACAAGAATGATAAGAAAGTTTTTGTTAAAACTGGTGGTCAAAGACTACCCCCCCACTCACCCCCCACCCACCGACCAAGTCCCAAAACAATCATCGCTGGTTTAGTCGTAATGGCGAAGTTCTATCGATATAAAGTTTAAGGTATATCTATTTTTGTGTACTATAGCAAAGGGCAATATGGGTCTGGTAGACTGATGTACCTACAATACGAATGGAAATTGGCATCGATTGTTAATTGGACTACGATTATGTTGAATAAGCACACTAAAAAGGCTAAGAATTATACACTTGTGGGATGTGTGAAATGGCTGTGGCACAAGTCCTAATCGTGTGGAAACAAAGGACGAGGGATCGAATCCCTCTAAGGGCATAATAGTTTTGGAAGGGTCATATTTAACCATCTATCAACACTTAACGCCAACAATAACGTCGTGCGTTTATAGATGGGAAACGAAAATGACGAAAAGAAAAAGCAATTCAGGACTATTGAATTCCAAAATTTATCAACTAATACTTGAAACAATAATTTGATTTACAATTAACAAAGGGACAACACTTGATATAATAGTATATTACCAATTGAGATGCTGAGTTATTGTTATAATTAGGTATATTAATCGTTTGAAAAGTTGGTCCAAATGATCAATTTGCAACTGTCAATGGAAAATGATGTAAATTAATAATATTTCCTGTTGCAAGTGACATAACAACATTACAATATCATTTGAAATGTCGATAGTCAATCAATTGAATTTAAATATTAAAATTACTTTAATTTAGACTGATGGATGAGCTCTAGCAACCTGGCTTGACGCAGAATGCAGAGGTTTAGTTTGGATCACAAGGAAGCTTCATCGTTTGTCCTATAAAATTGAAAATTGCACCAACATGTTAACTAAGGGTGTGTGTATTGCGCAATCAGAGCACATTTTTATAACACTGCTCAACTTTTTTTAGTAACTGACCTTAAATATGCCTCCAAACAGGTAATTTTATTGTAATTTCACAAGCTATGCAAATAGGGGGAAATTTTAAAATTTTGCAATGTGCTCTGATAGCGACATGCGTTCATTCGTCTTTTGTTAACATCGACCCAAAAATTCAGTTTTTTAACGTGGAAATAATGGAGGTAAAGTGTGATCCAGACAGCATTTGAATTGAGCTGAAATTGCCGAAAAAGACATTTTTAACATTTACCATTGTAAAACAAGTTGGCCCAAGCTCGTCAACCCGTCTTAATTGATATCAATTGTGGAAAACATCAATTGGCCTTCAATTGTTTGTTTTTTTTTGCTGAGGGAAAAACAGAATTAATTTTTGATCCCGGTTGCCCAACTGGTGACAAAAAAAGCCGAACTCACACTCATATCTAAAGTCGGATTAAAATCCCAGGTATTTGATAAACACAATGTTGCCACTTTCCCTCTCCCCCCAATCGAAAACATAACAAAACGAAAACAAACAGTGCGTATAACGACTTTCATCTGAATAAAAACATTTCGAAAAGCAACCAACACAAATAACAAAAATACACCGTATTTCTAAAAAACGGATTTACGACAAGCACAATACAAAAGGTCTGTTCGTCATTGTCAATATCGTTCAACGAAGTAGCCGCTGGATATCCAATCGTTCGAAAACTTGTTTGTATTCACATGGGCTTTGTCAGCGTGATATTTATGTTGGGCATTGTGAAAACACAATGGTAATCGTCCGTGTATTGACAGAGGGTGATGGATGCGCCGATCACGAGGCGACAACAATGACACGACCCTCGCTCTAAGCGGGTTACATATCTCACAGCGGCCATCTTGTAGAGGTGAGCGGCATCCATCTTGTCTGCGGGAGACGGATGTAGAACCCAGGCCTAATAACTGTGCATTTCTGTATATAGAATGATGAAATAACTTTAGTCGAATGCTGCAGAAATTTATTAGGTTTCGGTGACATTGCACAGAGAAATGTGGCAGAGCAGATTGTTGTGAAGTAAAATAATTTTGATTTACAAAATTTACCCCTCCACATAGGCCTAAACCAAACAATAAAATAATAATGTCAGAGTATTTATTTATTTGGGTAATTCAAAATCGAGTGTGTCCTTACTATGTAACACTCATTTCGTTCCTAGAATAATGTAAGGTTGTACATTATATTGTTGCAACAATATAATGTCAAAAAACAACAACAAAAATTAAAAACATACAGTTTAACAAAGGAAATAATAGACAAAATATTAATCACCTAAAACTAATTCTGAATAATTTTCGCAACCAATTTACCGTCATTAGTCATAAAAAAAAGAAAAACCGCCACATACTTTTACGCCACAAACTCTCACACAACATTTTTATTGCAAAATGTATCCATTGTTTGTCGTTACTTTTTCTTATTTGTTAAAAGATGGGCAAGGAAATGAAATAATGCTTAACCAAATGTTGCTGGTCTTTCCTGGAAGAAAGAAGACCCTCATTTGTAAGACATCTTTCGCGTTTCTTTTGTTTAAGCCTTTAGTGCAAAAAGGGAAAAAATCAAATCAATCAAGCAACTTCTGAGCTTAAAAGACTTAAATGAGAGGGAAGGAGATTACGTGAGTGAAAAAAAGAAGGGGAGAAGATGAGAGAGAATTTATCAAAAGTTCTTTCTTTATTTGCTCCATTAACTGCATCTGCGCTAAAAGACTCTCTGAGACGGCGTGGGAGAGACCCCCCCCCCCCCCTCCCCCGCCACCCCCCCTTTTGAGTTTGTTGCGACAACTTCACACCCCTGACACGTAAACACACAACCCACTGAGGTCAGCTTAACCCCCCCCCTTCCCCCACACCCCACGCACGCACGCACGAAACGCACGCACGCCACACACACACACCGCGCGCGATCAAGCAAGTTTTACGGTTTGAAATGCCAGCAGGGTTTGCCCCAGCGGGGGGCCCGTGAAGTCTTTATTTGTAACAGAAATCCTTTTTCACTAAATCAATTAAAATATAATATGAACTAATAATAAACAATTTATATTTCCCTTATAAGTCATACCACAGATAATAGTGTACTCTGTTATCTGTGGTCATTTCTTATATTAAACTACATACTACACACATTAATCATGTAAAATTACATATGTGTTAATTTTTGTTTCTAAAATCCAGAAAATACTTTTTTTATTTTTTAAATTTTTTTTTTTTTAATTATTATTATAACCCCAGAAACTTTTAAATAAACATTGTTTTTCCGCAGACAGACAGACAGACAGACGAAAGACAGCCCAAGGGGGGCAATGCATGATCTTTTTCCCAATGGGGGGCACACTTTGGCGATCTGCTTCACCCCCTTTGCCAACAGCACGTGGTGTTCCCAAGTGGTCACCCACTCAAGTACCGACCACGCCCGATGTTGCTTAATACAATAATTAAAATATATTTTTTTGTAGTACTTACATTTAAAGCTATTGCACGTGGTTATTTTGAATCTTCTCTCTCCAGCAGTGCAACACGAAAGGGGGCCCCGCAAACCGAAGCCCCACCACGGCTCTAGCCCGGGGGCCAAGGAGGTGCCCCTCTACCATCTGCCCCCGCCCCCGTCGGCCAACAAGCAGCTCTACCACCTGCCCCCGACCAAGCCGGAGCCCCCCATGCCCCCGCAAGGACTCTTCCTGGGGGCCCAGCCCCCCGGGCTCATGCAGATACTCATGAGCGCTGAGAAGTGCCAGGTACAGAACCTACATTTTTATTTTCAATTTATTAATTTCCTTGGTAAGAGCCATAATTTTTAATTTCAATTGAAAATTATTTCTTGAAGTTTAATTTCTAAATCTTGCTTTTAAACATTGTTTAAAAAATATAAGAAATTTTAAACTGGGTTCCATTTTTAACAATATTTTTTCATTCAACGTAAAAATTTTTGGATTAGAAAATAACTAACCCCTTAGTACCAAAAATTCAGTGGTTTTGAAAATTTTTAAATTTTCCCGAAATTTCAGTTTTATTTTGAGCTCGCATCGTCAGTTGCTTGAAGATCTGGGGAAAGGGGTTTGCCCAAACCCGGGTTTTCCCTTTTTTTAGTGCCCCGTTTTGTTGAGGCTGGAAACTTTGGGTTTAGGAAAATTTAAAAAAAAACCCGATTTTAAACCAAAATTGACTAGTTTGGGTTCAATAAACTTTTCATTACTAACATTATATATTGCATCTGTAAATAAAGTTTGACCTTACTCTAAGTAGTAGCGTAACAATTTACGTTGGTGGTTTTGTTTTTTCTGGATTGACTTGAATAATTGAAACTATGGTTGTTGTCAATTTGACTTCTTGCAATCATCCTTGAAACAGCCGTCCCAGTGGCCACTTCTCATGAAGGTGGGTTTACGTAGATAGGTTTCAGTAGTCGGCCAGTAATAAAGCATAGGCCTTACTAAGCTACTTCCTCTGGCTTTCCCTTATCACGTGATATAAGAGTCTTGCCTGCTGCCTGCAAGAGACGGTCAATGATAATTCCTTACTTGACTCAGTGGGGTTTTCAACCACCCAGGGGGGGGTCCGTAAACAAAAACTGTTTGGACGTCATCTTGGGCCCGGCTTCGTTTTGGGGGGTTCCTGGGGTTAGGTTCCCAAATTTTTCCCCTATTGGCGGTCTGTTGTAGGGTTAGGGGATTTTTGGGTGCTGTTATGTTGGCTAGCCTGTATTACTGTATGCTTTCGCCTCCTGGTGGTGAATTAAAAAAGCACTTGCAGAACACAACAGGTAGAGGATCAAATCAGTTAACCTACATTCTGCCAGTTACCGATAATTGGGCCAACTTTTTTTACAATCTTAAATGTGCATTTAAAAAATTCGCTTTGATCGGCAAAAACCAGCCAATTTCACATACAACCTGGACCACTTTTTTTGGGCCTCCAGTTTTACCCAAAAAATTAGGTTGTGGGGAAAAAAGGGCGGGGGCAAAGGGCGATATCAGGCATATTGGGAACATTTTTAAATTGTCTCCTATTAAAAAAATAACTTCCAATTGCCTGTTTGGTAGGATATTCACGGTCAGTTAATAACAAAAGTGAGCAATTTTGTGAAAATATGATCCATAGCACAATTTTCACATTCTTACCAATCTTTTTAGTGCAATACAAAACCCCAACCTTTAGGCTAAAAGATACCCGCTTTTCCCAAAAGAAAACTACAAGAGATATTAAAACCCAAATCTCTGGATCTGTGGTGACAACCCAGTTGTCCCCGAGATCAACTCATTTTCTTCCCACTACCCGAGTAAAGTTTTCATAAAACCCCCTTTAAAAAGCCTTTTCCTCGTTCAGGAGTACGTCTGGAGCAGCAAGGCCGGCGACAACGAGCGCCTGACTAGTGTCGGTGTGCCGCCACCAGGAGCGCTGCCCCTAGCTCTCTCGCCCACGTGGGAGGTGCTGCAGGTAAGCGCGGGAAATTTAAAAAATACCTTTTTATTTGTTTGGGGGTTTCACAGCAAAGACCCTTTAAATTTTTGGGGGCCCAATTTTTTATTTTTTGTCTGTTCGCTCTTCGACGAGGCACATTATAAAATATTCTAAGGTTGTTTCGAATCCGCCTTGTTGATTCTGGCACTGTCTGCGGGTGGAATCGTGTCCAGCTTTTATTGATTTGGTGTTTTTCCCATTGAAATATTCTGGTCTCTAAGTTTTTCATTGTTTGCTCTTTTGTGGTTTCCCCGGGGCCCCACGGGTTGGCTAAAGGGCAGCTTTTTGGGTTTAAAAAACCCCCACAGAAAAACATTTTTATGATGATGGGGAGACTCAAATTTAAAACGAATGTAATTTTTTAACTAAATGAGATTCTTAGAACATTTTGGTTTTAAAAGGTATAAACAAAAATTTGGCTCTCATGTTCTTTTAGTAAAATTTAAATATTAAAAATTAAAAAGGGCAAGCAATTTTCGGGGACTTTCGTACCCTTTAAAAAGGGAACCCAAAGTATTTATTTATTTAAGTTAGACCAGAAACTCGCCGCTGACTAAGCTGGTATAAGTTAGTAGTTTTAGGGCACTTCAGTAGCATGGAGGCTCAGCGGCTGACCTCTGGAACCCCGATATAAGAGCTAGGTTTGAATCATGAACTCACGGGGAAAATGGAGACTGATATAATAATCTAACAAATAAGAATACAAATTAAAACTGTTACCCGGCACCTCCACCAAATATCAAAACCTGCTTTCTCGTTACTAGTTTAGAATTCAGGGAGTAACAGAAAAAAGTTGTCAAACTAGGTCCCATTGGCAAAAGTCTCGTGTAAGAAATAACATGGGGACGATCTTATATCCTTTTCAATCCTCATTCCTTCCAACGTTTATATGTCTTAATAAATAGTAAGTGTGACTCGTTGGTCTTGTGGTTAGCGTATCTGCTTTCAATGCAGAAGGTCCCAGGGTTTTTGATTTTCCCCCAAAGTCAAAGTATTTTAACTTTCTGATTTTGGGCTTAAATCCATCCGTTTTTTGCCCCTTTGGAAATTTTAAACGGGGACTTTGGGGCCGTTTTTAGCAACGAAGCACATAAAAATTCAGATTTTTTCTGAATCGGGGCCCTTTTTTGAAATTCCCGGCGTTGATTCCCCGGGTGTTCGCACTGTCCCTACCACTGTAACTAAAATAAGCCCCTTCAAAGTTCATTTTTTTTGTTTTTTTTGACCAGATGGTTGCTGTAAAAAACGCTTCAGTGCTGACTGAGATTTTCAGTTTTTCAGGGTTTTTTAGCCTGTTTTTTCCCTTCAGATGTTGTACCCCTCCTGATGGTAAAAGTGGTTAAAAACGCTCCCCCTGGAAAGTGGGAGACCCGTGGGTTTTAATCCCCGGGTTTGGGACGGCTTTATTAAATTTTTGGGAAATTTTATTTAAATTTAAAATCGCTTTTCAGAGCCCCAAACATTTAAAAAAAGACGAATAAAATGTAATATGGTGATTCTTTTCACCTTCGGGGGCAAAAGGCCCCCACGGGGGGGCTTTGGGGCTTCGCCCCAAACCCCGGTTTCCGCCCATACACACAAATAAATTTACCCCCACCCAACTTTCAAACCGTTCCTACGCGCCTGCAGTAATGTTTATTGTCAGAACACTATGTTTAAGAGCAATTATTACTGGATAGAGCTGAAAGGTTTTGAACGTTTTAAATGAACCTTGCACAGCATGATCGTACAATGATCGCCATCACCGACACGCTGCGTGCTTTGAGAGTTCGTCGGCCATTGGAGCGAGCATCAAAACAAGAAGACGTCCCTTACACAGCTACACCCGGCTGAGAGGGACCAGCCACCATCTTGAAACACATCCCAGGGATCGAACCAGGTCCTCCAGAGACGTCGCTCCTCATTGGCTGAGACCTCTCGACCAATCAGAGACGAGAAGAGTCAGTTAGTCAACTCGCGTCGAGAAGTCAACTCGCCTTGCACCAATGAGAGTCGGGAAGTCAGCCAATGGGAGGCGGCGTCGGTCGGCGTCGCCCCCACCCCCACCCCCCCTCCCACCCTCTGCGGCCGGCGACGCCTGGCGAGATCAGCGTCGTCGGTGTAACTTATTGATTGCACGAGGTCGTCTCCAGCACCGGCAACAGCCTAGAACCAGCTCCAAGTACAATAATATACCGGCATCTGAACGGTCTGAATCAAATCAGAACAGCTGGGATTGAACCCGGGTCTACCGCTTTCCGAGCGTAGGTGTCAACCACTCAACCATTGAACCACTAAACAACATAACTTCTGAACCACTGAACCACTTAATCACTGAATCACTGAACCACTGAAGTACAGTACATGAAACACTAAAAACCCTAAAAAAACAAAACTTCTGGCCACTAAAATACAGAACCCCTGAACCCCTAAAAAAACAAAAAAACTGAACACTGAAGCACTAAACCATGAACACAACCAGTACAGTACCACGAATCCCCAAACCCCTAAAAAAAAATTTAAAAAAAAAAAAAAAAAAAAAAAAAATAAAAAAAAAAAAAAAAAAAAAAAAAACAACAAAAATTCTGGACCACTGAACTACAGAACCACTGAACCACTAATAAGGGAAAGACCCGAGTTTAATCCCTGGACGACTAATCACGAGTTAGCTTGCGACGCTAACTTGACCAGACTGGTCATTTCACAACTTGTTTAGAATTAGAATTAAAAGGTAACATTATTCTTAAATGCATGCTACAATAAATAAAGCTAAGATCAAACAGTGTTGGAATAAACTAACTGAAAGTGAAATTATAAAATATTCTAACATAAATAAATAAAAATAAATAAACAAATTTTTATTTAGAGTCTACCCACTCAGTTATTATAACTGATTTCAGTGATGGACTTTAAATCAAAGGACCAAGCCAACCCTGCAGGCCCCGACGCAATTGACAAAGTGAACGATAACCAACCAAAGATCGATATTTTTTAATAGGAAATATAGCAACCCAGTGGTATGGACAGTGCGAACACCCGCGAATCAACGCCAGAATCAACAAGGACGATTCAAAAACATCTCTGAAATTAATTATGTGCTTCGTTGCTAGGACGGCTCAAAAGTCAACGTTTACAAACTCCTAAGACAAGAACTGATGGACTGAAGTCCAAATCAGAAGTTAAAAAATTTCTGATTTTGGCGGGAAATCGAACCCCTGGACCTTCTGCATTGGAAGCAGATACGCTAACCACAAGACCAACGAGCCACACTAACTTAACGTGAGTTCTAGTTAGACGAGTGAGCGCAGCGAACGTAGTCTACAACGCTACTCGATCGGGCCTTGGTCGTGTTTAAAATTCTGTGTGTTTGTTAAATGTATGTTAAATGTCTGTCTGTCCGGTCCCATACGGCCGAACGGCCAAATAGACTGAGCTGAAATTTTAAACGGGACATCCATGACCAGGTAACTGAAAAACTGCTAACAAAATGAGCACAATCTTTCCCGATTTAAACTGCAAGAAATAAAAAACTGAAAATACGTCGAAATGGTATCGGAATTATTTTAACGACAATGGTTTTCATTTTGAAATAATATTTTTTTTGTTATTTACCTGGCTGTGAAATGCCGTGTCCAAGGTTAATCGAATGTCGGACGTCAAGGTACCCCAAATTCCGCTCGTAGATTGAGTAAACCTTGCAATATTTTCACGTATTTCGTACTGGCTATGTTTTCCATAGGGATTGTCACAGATGATGGACTTCACGCGTTATATACATTTCAAAACATGTTAAAAAAATTTTAAAAATACAATCCAGTAATAACAAAATCTTTCCCGACATTGAACCCACGTCTCCCACATTCGGCTATAAGGGCGCTTTAGCCAACTCGACTAGGGAAACGCCAAGGTCGTTTTTAGACGAGTGAGAGAGTCATGTGTTGAGTACGCGGGAACATTTGCATTTAAGTTTTATTATAATATTCGTATAAATAATAGGGATTTTAGTTTAGGTCATAGTGCAGGCCATAATGCCTTTGAGTATAGAACCTTTGCTCCACTGTAGCCTATAGACCGTTAGGTGACTCTTAACCCCCCTCCCCCCCTCCCCTCGAACTATAATGCTACCATATGTTTTCTTACAGGAAATTAATCGTTCTTCCATTTCTGCCTGTTTGCCAATTGGCAGCTGGGGCTTTAGACGGTAGGGGTGTCCAAACTCCAAAGTCCATATGCAAAATATATGTTAAAATAAATTTTTTCTAATGCAAATTAATCTTCATTTTATAATTTGATTGCAAGACCTAACATCATACATGATGTCAAAACATAATACACCTACTGATTTGCTATATGTACACACAGGGTTGTCCAAAAAGTCACAAAATAGTATGAAACTTGTGGCGGCCATTCTTTCATCTGTACGTATATAACCCCCTCGAACTTATAACAGTGTGTGTTTTCTCACAGTTGAAACTATGTTTTTCTCAGCATGCATGTTTGTCAGTTAACATCTGAGGCGTTTAGACGGTAGGGGTGTCCAATGTCTCATAAGCAAACATATGTTCATATTTTTTTCCTAGGTAAAGTTTCAAAATTCAAAATTTTGGACAACCCCGATAGAAATTTTAATTCTTTGCTAGGCCCACATACAATACGTATTCTTAGACAGGTTTACTGATTTTAGTAACATTAACACATTTCAGCACTTAAAAAAAATTGTATATTAGCAATAATATAAAACCAGCATTTTGGACTGCCCTTGAATTGTTTTTGCATAATTTATTTTTTTAAATTCAGTGTTTTTTTCATTTATTATGTATAAATAAAGCTTAATGCGGATTATATGTCCAATCTTTAATGTTAAAGTGTATAAACAGTAAAATCGATTATTATTAATTTTGGGCACCCCTTTACAAAAGTGAAATCACTTTGTTTTAAAAATCAAAAATAATGTGTTAAATGATAATTAAAAAAATCTTGGAATTTATTCAAAAACTTTGACGTTATAGCAGGTCAAGTTCGCAACTTTCGACTTTGGACACCCCTGGAGGTCAAACGCTCCAGCTGCCAAGTGGCAAACAGGGTGGATTATTAATCGTGATTTGTTCTGACAAAACTGCTAAAGTGAAAATTAGTTCAAAGGGGGGGGGGAGGGTCGCTTCCTGAGCACCTAATGGTCTACTATGATAGGCTAGGGATGCCTATAAGGTAGGGGGAAGAAAAGGAATGTTACGGGTACTCAACCATGGCTCACTCACTCGTCTAACAACGACTATGACGTTTCCCTAGTGTAAAATATAAAAATCATAAAATTATATAATAATCAAATAATTATTTTTAAAATCGTTTTTTCTACTTATACATTTCTTATTTTTTTACTTATTAAGTTTATAACGTAATAATACAACTTATTTAATATTAAAGACACATCATTATTACAGGATATAACAATTTAACCTTTTAGATTTATTTATTTGTGTGGCTCGTTGGTCTTGTGGTTAGCATCTCTGCTTCCAATCCAGAAGGTCCAGGGTTCGATTCCCGCTACAGTTAGGATTTATTTAATTAGGATTTTGTAAACGATGACTTTGGAGCCGTCCTAGCAACGAGGCACATAATAAATTTAAAGTTGTTCTGAATCGGCATTGTTGATTCAGACGTTGATACGCGGGTGTTCGCACTGTCCATACCACTGATTGCTATTTCCAATTAAAAAATATCGATCTTTGGTTGGTTTTCGCTCACTCGTCGATTGCGTCGGGGCATGCAGAGTTGGCTTGGTCGCTTTGATTCACTGACCCCCACTGAAAATCAGTTATATGACTGAGTGGGTAGACTAAATACGAATTTATTTATTTTATTTTATTTATTTAAAGCAACTACTTGTATCGGTAGCAAACTCGGGAAAAGTCTCAGATCGAATGGTATTTTCTGGCCATGAACAAGATGTTGTACCTTGGGGATTCTTCAGTAGTCAGTACAGCCCCTCTACCACACACTAAGCTCAGTCAGCTGCTGAACTGAACTGAACTGAACTGAACTGAACTGAACTGAACTGAACGGAACGGAACGGAACGGAACGGAACGGAACGGAACGGAACGGAACGGAACGGAACGGAACGGAACGGAACGGAACCGAACCGAACTGAACTGAACCCGCTCATGTCTTGTTCTCAGGAAACGACTGCTCGCCTGTTGTTCATGGCTGTTCGGTGGGTCCGATGTCTGGCTCCCTTCCAGACTCTCTCCAAGCGAGACCAGGTAAGAACAAACCTCGACCATCAGAACTAGACAAATATCAATTATTATAAACCTTAAAAGGGGTATTACACTGGGGTCGCCGCCAACTAACTACACTTTTTGGTTGGGTTTTATGGTACTGAGCATGCGCACATTTGTTCTGCTCACTTTAGAACGCATGTGCGCAAGCTCAGTACCATTATTCGATATTGCTTAACGTATCATATTAATGCACTTCGGCTATCCGAGACGATGAGTGGTGATAGAGGAGAATGAAGTATTAACAGAAGGTTGGAGGTGAAACTCAGTACCGGCACGTAGCCTACTCCTTTCGAAAAGTACCAAGGGGACCAACGGCTTTACGTCCCATCCGAAAGGACGGTGCAACCTTGACAGTCATATAGGTTCCTCCACTAACCCGGACTGCCGAGCAGACGTCGAGGAGAACGAAGCCGTTGTTTTAGCTCTCGAACCCTCCATCTGCTCTAACCAGCGGTATAAGTGAGTTTCAGTGACTTTTCAGTGAGGGCAAAGCGGTCACCCACTCTACCCCTGACCAAGCCCGAAGGCTGCTTTACTTCGGTTATAGAGTGGGAACCAGTGAAACGACCTCGGCTAAACCACTGGCTTCTCAGTACCATAAAAACCCAACCAAAAACATTTAACTGATATTGGCAAGTAAAGACGTAGCCTTACAGAGATACCTACAGCGGGAAGTGCCTTCTTTAAAAAACCTCCCACTTTCTGCCACCCTTGGTAACGCTGGTTCTCCCCTGGTTCAGTTGCTGCTGCTTCAGGAGTCCTGGAAGGAGTTGTTCCTGCTTCATCTGGCTCAGTGGTCGATCCCCTGGGACCTGTCTGGGTTGTTCGGGAGCAGCAAGGCCAGGGACCGTCTCCCTCAGGATGACGTCACCGGGAACGAAGTCAGGACGATCCAGGTAGGAACACAGAGTCTCACCCTTGAGGTGACTACAGGTGGTTCCAACCCAACTCACACCCTGAAAACCATCAACCTGAATACGAACCGATGGTATTGTTGCCTTTCGCCTTCTTTGTTGAAACCTGTAAACATTAATCTTTTTAATCTCTTAACCTTAACACAATACCAGTATAAGTATTGATACAATTCTTAACATTCCTGTTAAGTTATTGATCTGAATTCTAAGTGAGATCCAACAATAATGCTGTTTAACTTCAGTATCTTAACTCATCATAAAGCATAGCATGTACCTTAAATGTCTACAAAGGCATACTACCAACAGCTGTCTACTAAAGAGAAAGGAATTGCCAATTCTACTATTTGTTAGGAATGTTATGATCGTAAGAAAATTATAATAATATAATCATGGATTACTCTGAGAGCTGAACCATGTTAAAGACGAGTGTTGAGGAATCTCCAACAGATTAGAAGACTCATATTACAGTGCTTCCAACGAAAAAATGCAGAGAGCTCGAAATTGTTTTCCCAACATAACAACTTTGTCAACTCTATTCACGCTAGCTCAGCGCGGACCTAGCACACTAAGAAACTTTGGATCTAGCACAGATAATTCTTACTTGTGTTAGTAAAAGATATTTTCCTGGGGTGAAGGGGGGTTTTATTTATCACATTTTTTTTTATAATTACCCCATTCTTTTTAATAGTTTCGCAAAACTATAAAAAATTCTCTTTTGAGGATCAAGAAATACAACTTGAACATTTTAGAATAGTTTAATTAACAAATTAATAAATTGTTGTTTGTGTGTCTCCCAGGAAATCATGTGCAGGTTCCGACAACTCTCACCAGACGGCAGCGAGTGCGGCTGTATGAAGGCTGTCATCCTCTTTACACCAGGTAGGTAGGAAAAACCCTAAACGACCCAGGTCACAGGGTCACAAACAAGGACACGCGGACACAGGTCACACGGGTCACACGTCACAAGACGCAGTACACATAGTTACACGGACACATGATCACACGGACACATACACTGGGACACTGTCACACGGTCACATGGACCATTGGTCACACGACAAACGGACAGACACATGGTCACAGGGCCCAAGGTCCACGGCACACGACACAGGGAAACCCACAGACATGGTCCAGGGACCTACGCCAACTCACCCAGTCACAGGGGAATTGGGTTTTCAGGGCCCCCCCCAAACACACGGACCATTGGTCACATTGTCACACCACAGACACATAGTTACACGGACTCATGGTAACACGTGCGGCTGCATGCAGGCTGTAATACTCTTTATCCCAGGTTATAGGTAGGAGTTTATTACCAGGAAAACTTCAAAGTCGTTGCTAGACGAGGGATAGTACGCTGCATTGGACTTGATTAGATTATTGTTGAAAATTTATTCGATATGGAACTTCACATAACTCGCAATTAAACATCACCATATTCTTTATTCACTAAACGCCATCATAGATTTTTTTCGAAATGCATAAAATGCTATGGAAAATATAGCCAGTACAAAATACTTGTAAAGATTGCAAGGTTTACTCAATCTCCAAGAGTAGTTTTGGGAACCTTGAGCGGCAAGATACGGTACACTTTGGTCACTGCCATGCACTCACTGCTTGACATACAAAACATGATTCGATAAAGATGATTTCTTCAAGAAAAAAGCCATTGTCGTTTAAAATAGGGAAAAAGTTAAATCCCGCCGCGTTGTTTTGGTGAGCGATATGGGGATTTGGTGCCCCGTGTTACGCGGGTTTTCTGTTGTTCTGTGAAAAACATTTCTTAGTCGAAAATTTTTTAAATTAAAATTAAATAAATAAAAAATTAACTTAATTTTTTTTAATTAAAAATAAATTAAAAAAAAAAATTAAATTAATTTTTTTAAATTTAAACGTAATTTTTTAAAAAAAAAAAAATCGTAAAATTGCAATTTTCATAAGAAAAAAATTTTTTCGATTGCGCTCAAATTTTAAAACGAATATATTAATCTGAAATGAAGGTTCTGTAAAAAAAATCATAACAATAGGATAAAGCATGTAGGTATTATAAGTCAAAGAATTGTTTTAAAAAGAAAAAAACCCGTAAAATTACGATTTTCATGAGAAATATTTTTTCGATTACGCTAAAATTTCACACGAATATCTTAATACATAAAATTAAGGTTCTGTGAAAAAATCATTACAATCGGATAAAGCATGTAGGTGTTATAAGTCGAAGAAATTTTTTAAAAATCGAAAAAAATCGTAAAATTGCGGTTTTTATGAGAAAAAATTTCCCGATTGCGCTCAAAAACGTGGCAGTTCTAAGTTCAGAGATTTCGAAGGCCTCCATAAAATTTCATCGCAATCGGAGTATCGGTTTAGCCGGAATCGTGTTAACAAACACACAAAAATACAAAAAAAAAAAAAAAAAAAAAAAAAAAAAAAAAAAAAAAAAAACATTCCGGATTTTTTTCTCCAGTGTAGTGAAATGGAATCTTCGCTTCGCTCGCTACGCTCGCTACGCTCATCCAATTAAATGTTATACATATTCAGACTATTTTAAATTTATTATTTTTTGCAGGTTTAGATCGTAACAGATTTTGCACTTGCACACGTACAATTGATCCAGGATATTTGTTTAAAATTTTAGCGTAATCTGTTTAGCGGTTCTGCCGACTTTTAGCGTACACAGTGGACACAGGAACAGACAAAGTCTCATTTGGGATCAGCTGTAAGATTCAGTCGCTACGCTCCCTCGTATTATTATTGTGTGAAATAAAGAGGTAACAGAGGTAAAGAGAGGTGTGGTAAAGAGGTTTAAATCAGGATATAGGGCTATGCTGAAACGCTGTAATACTGTGAATATCTCTTGGTACAGATGAGGAAATCCAATATCAAGTCACAGAACATAATATTTTGATTCTGCATTCACATCAACCACCATCAATAACAAGTGTTATTTAAAAACATAACTAAAACTAAATCACAGCCTTTTTTCCAACACCATTTAGTTGGGTAAAGGGGGGTTTCCACCATTTATCTTGGGCATCACCGAATCATCACCGGCCAACCAAGCTCGGCACCTCATCTTCTTCCTCATTCTCGTGTCGTAACACCAACTCTCTCCACTTTTTCCTGTCCTCCCATCATTTTTCTCTCTCTTCAACCACTACCCACTTCTCTCCTCTCTCCTCCATATCTGCCTGCACTTGACCTTGCCATCTATCTCGAGGTCTTCCCACTCTTATCCTATCATTCTTTTGCTCAAATGCTTGTCTTGGGATTCTATTCTTCTCCACTCTTCTCATTTGTCCATACCACCGAAGTCGCTCCTTCCATATCTTGAAACATAAAAAACAAAAATCACATTGTGCTTATGATGTATAACTAAGAAGTGGTTAGCCCTAGGTAAACGTCAAAGTCGTTGTTAGAGAGTATACCCGGGAACATTTCTTTTTGTCACTCTATACTTATACCTAAGGCAGGATCTAGCCATCATGGGTCTTTCCTCCCTAGCCTATTAGGCTACGGTGACGCATTATGGCCACCCGGTTGAAGCACCCTTATACCAACTAAACTCAAAACCACATCATTTATATTAAATATATAAAAAATGCAACTGTTCCCGGCGACTCAACACATGGCTCGCTCACTCGTCTAGCACAGACTTTGGCGTTTTCCTAGTAATAGCAAGGTAATCGTTACAGTTCCCAGGCACGACAACAAGTAACTTCCTTGATGTCTGTTGCAGAGACCAGTGGGCTGTTGGATGCCCAACCTGTGGAGATGCTGCAAGACCAGGCGCAGTGCATCCTGGGAGACTACGTGAGGTGAGTGCAGCACAGATGTTACACATCCACACACGTGATGCAAGACCTAACAACCCATAGATTCCACGTAGTACTATGAACCTTGTGGAATATCCTTTAGGTTTTGGATATACGATCATTGAAAAGCTTAGTCGGTCGCCGGGGTCCCACAGGGCTCAATACTAGGTCCCGTTACCTTCACACTCTTCACCAATGAGTGACCTACCCAACTTTCTAGACGAGGACAAACCTTAATAATTATGCGAATGACTGGAGTCAACTATTAACCAGACAAAAAAACTTAACTGTTGCCATGTCCCCAATAGTAAACAATCAAGCTTCCCAAATGTCTGTATACTGAAGAAATGGAAGAAACAGTTGCACTGAAAGATAACTTCTATTTCAAATTGATTTTAAAAATGTATATATATATATCCCTGTGGCGACTGCGATCAAACGTACATAGGCCAAACAGGCAGACGCATAGCAGTGAGGATAAATGAACTTTCTAATGCTGTGAAAGCAGGTGACAAGAAATCAGCCCTGGCTCAACATGCTAAAGCTTACTCGCATGTGATAGATTTTGACAAAACAAAAACTATTTGCCCTGTACAACAGCTCAAGCCACGTATTATCCGTGAATCTGTGGAAATTGAGAAACGGCCAAATAACATGAACAAAAGAGATGATAGCCAAAAGCCTCCCTTGCTTGGAAACCTGCACTCATGCCCGAAATGTAGTCCGTAGACCATTCAGCCAAATCCCGCAGAGGTGGCGCAAATTTCAGATCCCATAATTCTAAGCACGAACTAACATCTCAAAAGACAACCAATCAGGCCCTATGACAAGAAGCCGGACTAAAAAGGTTTCACTACAGTAAGCTGTGCTATTTTGCTTTTCTCAATTGCCACCATCCGTATATTTTTTTCGATATGACATCGCCGCCCCGCAAACCTTTTCACGATATGACATCGCCGCCCCGCACCTATTTTCTATATAACCTCGCCGCCTCGCACCTTCAGCCGAGGCCATATAAGGCGGGCGCTGCGTGCTTGCCAACCACTGTGACTCCAACCTCCGTAGAGTCACAGTCAACCTTGAAAATGTCTGACGTAGTACAGACGAAACGTCGGTGGACGCCCAGGTTCTGCCCTGGTTCATCTTATTTTCGACGCGGTTTTACCCAAGATCCTTGTTTTTATATATAATATTAAAAATATGTATTAGCTTTTTGACAAGGAACTTTTAACTCCTTACGCAAGTCTGCTACCTGTCTTCCAGTTAAGTTTCGTCTCCTTGGCCCTGTATTCTATCGAGCTGTCACGCGTCGTGTGTTGCAGGTCGCGCTACCCCAGACAACCCACCAGGTTCGGTCGACTCCTGCTCATGCTGCCGAGTCTCCGAGCCGTACGCCGAGCAACGGTGAGTTGGGTTGACGACATTATAGGGGCTATTACCCCCAAAAAAATTTTAACGACATAATCTACAGCATACTGCACAAAAATGACAGCTTAAAAAATTATATCTTGAAACTGTGATTTTACGTCAATTTTTCAATTTTTTTATCAAAAAATTTGCAATAGTTGTTATTTTGGGAAATTTCTTAAATCGGCTGTAACCTGCTTCTTTTTTTGTTCCACAAATAATAAATATAATATAAATATATATAATATAATAATATAATATATATAAAATAAATATTATATATATTACATATATTATACATAACATATTATAACATCGTGTCTTGAAACTGTGAAACACGCAAAATAAGCATTCCAAAATTTTGATAATAAGTATATTTTGACCAAACTACTTGCCAAAATTACAAAACAAAATATAGAGGTTACAGAAAAGGCTATAGAGTACGTCAATAATGGACAATATTTTTTTGGACTAAAATCCACCAAGGTCACGGGGCATAAAGATCGTCCCTGCGTTATTTCTTATGAGAGATTTTTGCCAATGGGACCTAGCTCGAAAAATACCAAGTTTGACAAAACAAAATTGGGTCATGGTGGACCCATTAATTTTTCTGTTAATTTCTTAAAATTAAATCATAACTAGTATAGTAAGCCTGAATGAACAGAGTTACGCCAAAATTATTGGGTCAACAAAGAGCCGGAAAAATGGCAAACATGGTTATTTTCGAGCTAGGTCACATCGGCAAAAATCTCCCACAAATAATTACATGGGGTCGATCTTTATGTCCAGTGACCTTGGAGGATTTTGGTCCAAAACACAATTGGCAAGTATGTTGCTCTATCTCTCTCACACACTTTGTCATAGGGTGTTCTTTTCTGGTAGATTCAGTTGTATGGCCGAATAATTGAAATACCTTAAATTGTAGTCATTTTTATCAAAAGTAGCAGCGGATACCCTTATTTTAAAACCCCACCCTTTCCCTTTTCTGCCATTTTCCGTTGAACTCTTTCCCTATAACTGCGTTTCGTATTTCCACGTCTTCTTCTATTACTTCTCTCCACCTCAGTCTGTTTCTCCCTTGTTTTCTCTTCTTATCTCCTGCATCCGGTTCAAATTGTATCTTTAACCGACAGTGTTGGTTCTGATTCAGGTGGTCCTAGGTTCAAATCCCGTCGAGACCGGAAATCCTGACCTAAAGGTTTTACCGAGGTTATCCTCAGTCGTCCAAATTCCAATATACCTTGTTAGGCACCTGAAGAAGGGAATAGATTGCTCCCTGGATTCCACGAGAAATTATTATTATTAGTTGTATCTTCGGGATTCTGTTCTCCTTCATCCTCATCATGTGTTAAATATTGATAATAAACATTGAATCTTCACTTGAACCATGTTGTTTACTTGTTGTTTACTTGTTTACTTGTTTTTGTTGTTGGTAACTTGTCATTTAGATGGTTACTTTATGTTTACTTACTTACTTCTTGTTTACTTGTTTACTTTGTTGTTTACTTGTTGTATACTTGTTGTATACTTGTTGTGTAGTTGTTTACTTGATGTTTACTTGTTATTCAGGTTGAACAACTGTTCTTCCGAGAAACTATCGGCGAGATCCCAATCCAGCGGCTCCTAGGGGACATGTACCACATGGAGAAGTACACCTAGGGCCTCAGCAGCCTCAACTCACGAGCCGAACTTGTCCGAACTTGTCCCCACTTCCTCGATGACGTCATCTGGAGAAATGCCAACTTATCCACACACTGCGGCGCACCGACTCGAACATTATATTAGCGTTACTATCTGCGCCAGGGTTGGTACTGACAAAGTGGGCATGGCTTATCCGGCAGATTCGCTTCAATCCACAGAGAACTAGCGAAACTCTGCTCTGCTTTCAAAGAGAAGAATTCTTCTCCGTGGTCGTGGAAATATCAACTTCGACGTCTACTGGTTGGAAGAATAAAAGCGATATTTTCAGTTTCCGTCTAGGTATTGGGACTTCCTCAAGGTATGAGGTCTGACTAGGAGCTCCACCCTGTAGGAGGCTGGAGGCGGGGAAACTATAAAACTGTGTCTATCCTAGAATCAACACACGAAATCCAAGATGAACAATGAACATATCTAAAGAGAGGGAAAATTACTTGAAATAGTGTTTCCTGGAAGAAGTAATAACTGTTAAGCTAAACAGAACGTAATCGTATTATTATAATGTAACTAAATATTCACAATTCTAGTCTGATAACTTTGAACCTGAGACTTAGGAACAATGTGTTAGAGTTAAGTCGTATATTGTTTGTTTTTTTCTTGGGGGGGGGGGGATTGATTTTCTCCAATCACAAACTGTCACCAACCCCTTGTTACACATTTTCGTGATTAGCTCGTACACAACTAACAATGCAGATCTGAATTTCTTCGTGTTTTTCTTCAATCTCTTGTAATCATGGATGCAGTCTTAATCTTTAGATTCATGAGCTAATTCGGTAATTGGTTGACCTAGTAGATAATTCGTAAGAACTAAATGAACCACTTCTATCTTTTTTCAAACATATAACCAAGCTTTATGAAATTTGTAAGCGCACTTATTTTATTAATGCACCGAGTAATATATCAGAAGAAATGTAAAATTTATATAAAAGTAGTAAAAAAATCAATATTATTTCGAATCTCAATTTAACTACATAAGTATGTGAGTGAGTGTGTAAATAACTAGTAATTGACTGTGATATTCAAATAGTGAAAGGTAAAATGCCAAAGATATTATTATGTAATTAGAATAAGATGAAAACAGTAAACTAGTGACTTTGCAAGGCAAGAAATACATAATTTGAATCAGTGCGACAGTTTGGAGAATGAGGGCAAGTAATAGAAGGAAATGTAAAGAGAATGGCATGAAGCCTACTTCTGTTAAATAACAGCGAGGTTGTCTACTGGTTGTGTGTGTTTCTACACTTTATCATAAACCTAAAGCTTAAAATTCGAAATTCAAATCAAGAACTGACAGAATTTAAACTATTCTACCACTTCGGTTCAAAAGGAAGGAAGGAAGTCTGTTCAAGTCTGCTGTTGGAAGAAAAGATATACTCCATGTTGACTACGACCGAGTGAAAACGTCCATCAGTGAGACATCACACTCAGCTGGGAGATGAAATTAACGGCAAAGGTCGTAAGTGTGTAGACTGTAGCCGAAAACTGCGCTGAAGGAATGTTTAATATGTGTTTGAACTAAGAACGCTAACTCGGAAAGTCGTTGTGTAATTGTGCCAGCTTTGACCTTGAAGAAGGCCACTCCAAACAGGATCGCCGCTTGTGATGACAGAATGTGTGGTTGTATGTGAAACAGGATCGCCGCTTGTGATGACAGAATGTGTGGTTGTATGTGCTGGTTAAACCAATGGGGAGTATTCAGAACTTAGGTTTGGTTTCTGCAACGTTTGCTTCATCTTTACAGGATATTGTTATCACCACAACATTAAAAGTGCATGAAAGTTGGCTAAATGAAAGAATGCCTTTAATAAAACAGCACCAAACAAATTTGGCGAGAAATAACCTCACTGTCATTCTTGAAGAAGCTACCAACATGGGTGGCGAAACGTTGAGCAGTACCTCATCATCGACACGACGAAACAGCCCAGGGAACATACAGAAGACATCTACGGGTCGTGAAAGCCTACAACATCTCATCAACCTCACTATCATTATGTCGTATTTTACAATAGTGTAGCCTACGCACTAGTGCAAAATTAAATGTTGGGAATCGCTTTTCTGGATATTGTTTCTAAACACCTTTAGCTTTCACCTAAGTGCAAGTAAAATTAGATTTATGGAATAACAGTTTTTGTACATTTTTTTTCAAACAGAAAAACGCTTAAATTTCTATAGTATTTGTACCGTTTGTCGGAAAAAATTCGTACACCAACTGTTATTTCAGAAATCTATTTTTACTTATACTTAGGTGGGTGCAAAGGGTGTTTATAAAACTATATCCAGAAAACGAATTCTTAAAATTTAATAGTTTTTTGGATGAGCGTAGCGAGCGTAGCGAGCGAAGTGAAAACTTCAATTTCACTGACCCCTCAAAAAATTTAGCTCCAATGTTTTTTTTTTTTTTTTTTTTTCCGTCTGTTTGTTCGCTCGATTCCGGGCAAACGGCATATGCGATCTTGATGAAAATTTGAGGGACCTTCGTTTTCTCTGAACTTAGAGGTGTATTGTTTTTTGGGTACAATCGAAAAATATTTCTCATGAATATCTTTACTTTTACGATTTTTTTCGATTTTTAGTGCGATATTTTCGTCACATTTGGGCCGATTCTGACCAAACGGGTGGGGCTACAACGTTCATATTTCACATGGACATTAAGATTATGGTGTTGAAGTACCCTTTTAAAGAAAAAGTTGAAAAAGTTAGCTAGAATCTATAGAAATAAAGGTTTTAATATTAGTTTTTTCAATTTTTAGTGCGTTTATTTTCGTCACTTTTGGGACCGATTCTGACCAAACGGGTGGGACTACAACGTTCAGATTTCACATGGACATTAAGGTTATGGTAATGTAGTACCTTTTGAAAGAAAAAGTTGAAAAAGTTATTCAGAATCCACAGAAACAAAGGTTTTAATATAAGTTTTTTACGGTAAATAATACCAATTGACAAGAAACAAAAGAAACTTGACAACATTCACCTACAATGCGTAGGCAGCAAAACAAAGCACTTGCAAAAGTAAAGATATCCCAAGCAAACTTAAAACTTTAAAAAGCTCATCCATCAACGCGGCGGGACTTTAGCGTTTTCCTAGTAATACCAATTAACAAGTATAACAATAGAAACTTGACAACAATCACCTACAATGCATTCAAAAAGCACTTGCAAAGGAAAAGTGCAAACAAACGCAAAAAACGCAAACAAAAAACTTACAAAAAACCGCTCATCCATCAACGCGGCGGGACTTTAGCGTTTTCCTAGTTATTGTTCATTTCACTCTGTGTCAGTGTTCGACCCACACCACAAATAATGTATTGCACCAACGTGGTGAGTGACCTTACCTTGTATTGGTCTCATCTAGAGTGGGCATTACCATGTTATGTTTGGAATATGTTTATTGGCAGCAGGAAAAATTAAAAAAAGCTCCCCAAATACTTCAAATAGGTAGCGCTAATGTAAGCTCTGCTGTAAAGTAAGGATTATTGCTTAAAGAGGAAGCCGGCGTGATTTGATGTCCCTTGTCCTGTAGCCATAAATCATCTGAATCACCTGAATACAACTTGGCATAATTCATAAAGAAGGACATCCTATCATATCATATTTTCAATATCTATCATAGATCAGTCAGAAAATGCGTATATTTGGGTGTTTTTGACCATTTTGACAGATTTTAAATTCTAAAAAATTGAAATTATTTTTTGTTTTTTTTCTATAATGAATGAATGTAAAAGTGCTAAGATAGATGCAATCATAATTCATTTGTACACAATTATGTAACATTCCAAAATATATGCAACTAAACTTGTCTGAGAAATTAAATTTGCATGCGTGTAAAATGAGCAAGCCTGTAATACCTTTTATTTTTTATTTATGATGGAGGTTTTGGTTAGGCTAACGTTGGTCCGATATTAAGCCCGAGTTTTGTCTACTCCCCACATGAGAGCCCTGTACATAATATTATTATATACTTACCATTGTACTCCTGACAAAACACTATGCACCATGTTGAGTAATTGTTATCACGCACTTGTGTACTATTGGTAGCTGGGGTCGGCAAATTATCTTGTACTCCCTCTGCAAAGAAAAACATTTTGATTGTCATTTATTTGTTGCAATGTTCATCACATTTCTTAAGTTTTTTTTTTCTTTTTCTTCTAAAAAGAACATATTATTTACTAATTTCGTTTAAAAAATGTGTTTTTTAATATTTAATTAAGGATGTTATTGTTATAGTATTTATTTCTATTTTATGTGTTTAGTGTTTATATTATTATAATGTTGTTTTAATTCAGATCGACGATTTTAATATTTATTTATAATATGTAATGTTTATTATTAAATAGATAATAGTTTTGAATATATTTTGTATTTTATTACTTTGTGCTGTATAATATTATAAATCAATTAACAGAATGTACGGCTTCATTGTTGTTCAGTGTACTTAGTGTAAGTAGGTCTGTGTATGTATACTGCACAAGAAATAATAGCTTTGTATAAAGAAATCAGACTTTGCTATTTATGGATATTCTAAGATCATGTTTTCCTACATTTCAATCTACTTAGCAATTCAATTACTGAGAGCTGTAAAGGGGAAGGAACACTTGAATATTGCAAATCCGGATACCAACGTGAAATTTTGCAGGGGGTAGATAAAAATATCAGAATTAAAAATCCGCCGGGAGGCAAGCGAAAACATTACCCCCAACACCCCCTAAATCATCCCTAAAATTAGAATAATTCATAGCTCTAACCCAAAAAAGAATTTTTATTCAAATTAGTTATTAAAATTATGTTTTAATGTGTTTTAACCCAATCGGTCTATTCTCATTTCCTAAACCACATTTTTTCAACCCCCATCCCTAATTGTTTATAATATTTTTACCTTGATTTCCAGCATTTACCAGTGAGGCACCTAGGGAGTTATCAGCATGAAATTTGGCATGATGGTTCATAATAACCTGAAAAATAATAATCCGCCGGGAGGCAAGCGATATTCCACCCCTTTTGTTCTCTACCACCCTTTAAAACTTTGGGAAAACCGTAAGGTAGTATTTTTTACATTTTGAATATTTCAATTGCTGATTAAAATTATGAGTCGATGTGTTATAGTCCAGTCAACAAATCATTCATACAAAACAAACAATTTTTTCACCCCCAACCCTAATAATCATACTTTTAGTGACAAACACTGTTTAGTAAGTTACCAACATGAAATTTGGCATGGTGGTGGATAAAAATATAAGAATTACTATTCCGTTGGGAGGCAAACAATATTTTACCCCTAGTGCCCTCTATCATCCCTTAAAATTGGATTTGGTACTAGGTCGTATTCAATACATTGAAATTATTAAAATTATCCAATAATATTATGCTCAAGCATGTT
This sequence comes from Sweltsa coloradensis, assembly GCA_024449915.1. Lineage (NCBI taxonomy): Eukaryota > Metazoa > Arthropoda > Insecta > Plecoptera > Chloroperlidae > Sweltsa > Sweltsa coloradensis. The sequence continues at coordinate 493,768 of JAMZAV010000946.1, forward strand.
TCCATCCAATCAACCTAATTTCTCGTGTTTTTTCTACCCCCACCCCTAATAGTGATTTTTTTCATCAACACCTTATTAGCATGAAATTTGGCATGGTGATAGATAAAAATATAAGAATTACTATTCCGTTGGGAGGCAAACGATATTTCACCCCTAGTGCCCTCTATCATCCCTTAAAATTGGATTTGGTACTAGGTCGTATTCATACATTGTAATTATTAAAATTATCCAATAATATATGCTCAAGATGTTTCCTCAATCACTAATTCCGTGATTTTTTCTACCCCCACCCCTAAAAGTGATTTTTTCATCAACACTTATTAGCATGAAATTTGGCATGGTGGTAGATAAAAATATAAGAATTACTATTCCGTTGGGAAGTAAACGATATTTCACCCCAAGTACATCCCTTAAAATTGGAAAGAGTGTTCAATGATTCGTTTTTTTCATTTGTGGTTATCTGGAAGAAAGTATTCAATTAAAAATCTAATTAAAATTCAATAGTTTTGGTTTATTTAAGAAATACAATAATAAGCATGTTACAAGTATCTATGTATGGTATGGTATCTATGATTACATGGTACAAGGTGGTATTTTCATACAATTTGTTACGAGTTTTGGGGCTGTGATATTACACTGTCACTTCAGACAAACAAACCGTCATTTGTTTAGAAACTGCATTGAGAAAAGAAGCTGCTATAAAATACCACCTTGTACCATGTAATCATAGATACCAACGCATAACATGCTTATTATTGTATTTCTTAAACAAACCAAAACTATTGAATTTTAATTAGATTTTTAATTGAATACTTTCTTCCAGACAACCACCCATGAAAAAAACGAATCATTGAACACTCTTCCCAATTTTAAGGGATGTACTTGGGGTGAATATCGTTTAAATCCCAACTGAATAGTAATTCTTATATTTTTATCTAACACCATGCAAAATTTCATGCTGGTAAGTATCGATCAGAAAAATCACTACAAGGGGTGGGGGTAGAAAAAATCACGAGAAATTAGGTTGATTGGATGGAAACATACTTGAGCATAATATTATTGGATAATTTTAATAATTACAATGTATAGAATACGACCTAGTACCAAATCCAATTTTAAGGGATGATAGAGGGCACTAGGGGTGAAATATCGTTTGCCTCCCAACGGAATAGTAATTCTTATATTTTTATCTATCACCATGCCAAATTTCATGCTAATAAGGTGTTGATGAAAAAAAATCACTATTAGGGGTGGGGTAGAAAAAAACACGAGAAATTAGGTTGATTGGATGGAAACATGCTTGAGCATAGTATTAGTGGATAATGTTAATAATTTCAATGTATTGATACGACCTTAGTACCAAATCCAATTTTAAGGGATGATAGAGGGCACTAGGGGTAAAATATTGTTTGCCTCCCAACGGAATAGTAAATTTTTATATTTTTATCTACCACCATGCCAAATTTCATGTTGGTAACTTACTAAACAGTGTTTGTCACTAAAAGTATGATTATTAGGGTTGGGGGTGAAAAAATTGTTTGTTTTGTATAAATGATTTGTTGACTGGACTATAACACATCGACTCATAATTTTAATCAGCAATTGAAATATTCAAAATGTATTAAATACTACCTTACGTTTTCCCAAAGGTAAGGGTGGTAGAGAACAAAAGGGGTGGAATATCGCTTGCCTCCCGGCGGATTATTATTTTTCAGGTTATTATGAACCATCATGCCAAATTTCATGCTGATAACTCCCTAGGTGCCTCACTGGTAAATGCTGGAAATCAAGGTAAAAATATTATAAACAATTAGGGATGGGGGTTGAAAAAATGTGGTTTAGGAAATGAGAATAGGCCGATTGGGTTAAAACACATTAAAACATAATTTTAATAACTAATTTGAATAAAAAATTCTTTTTTGGGTTAGAGCTATGAATTATTCTAATTTTAGGGGATGATTTAGGGGGTGTTGGGGGTGAGATATCGCTTGCCTCCCGGCGGATTTTAATTCTGATATTTTTATCTACCCCCATGCAAAAATTGGCGCTGGTATCCGGGTTTGCAATATTTTTCCGCTAACAGCTCTCACTCAATTACAAAACTAATTATTAAATCTATCACAAAAACTCCATCACTTTCTCTCGTCATTAAAGTGAACTTCTAGTTTGCAAGATCACTTTGACTAATATAATCAATAAAACTATGTTTTATATCACTAGTTCTTATACATTTTCTTAACTTCTTATCTTCTACTAATAGTTTGGAAATAACTCCCTTAATGAACACTACTACGCTTAGTGTTAAGGAGTTTAGCTATATAAACTACAATTTACTTTTTTTGGTCTATCATATTTTTTTTATTATCCTCTCAAATATAGCACTAATTACATTTGTATGTAATAAAACACTATAGTTGGTGATTCGTAGTATTAAGTATTTTGTAAGAAACTGAAAAAATACAGTTACTTCTGAGTGGTTTATTTTATAATTTCTAACTTCATTTTGGAAATATTTCGGTCATGATTCCAAAACCACGTTTCGTTTGTGATATGTTGTTAATTAGGTTCGCTTAATGAGTCCAGCCAGTCTGCCGACCCCAGCTAGGCAAGCACTATCCTAGTCAACCAGAGTGTCTGTACAACTTGTAGATTGTATTTATGTTTTTGTGACCGCACCAAAGTGTTGAATAAAATCAATGTTCAGCCTAGGAATGTCTTGAAGTTATTGTGTTATTGTGTGAAGTTATTGATACAGCTGAGACAGGTTCAGTGGTTCCCTTATATTGACCCATCCAGTGGGGAACACTATAGCAAAGAGGTTCATTTTTTACCTTGAACAAAATGCAACAGAAACGATTATTTTTTATTATTTAACATGATATTCTTAAAGCTTTAAAGGTGTCCAAATTTATCTCAAGTATAGTCAATAACTTTTCTAACAGGCATTTATCATTAGTAAATCCATTAATAATTGATAAGGTAACGAATTAATCATGATAATAACGAATTAAAAAATATGTTTACTCTAAATTGACATCAAATCTTGCAGGTCTCAACTTAATGTTCACTTTGTGAGAAACTTAACTGTAAATACAAATTATTAAACAATAAATAATATTTATTTGTGTAGCTCGTTGGTCTTGTGGTAAGAGTCTCTGCTTCCAATGCAGAATGATCAGGGTTCGATCCCCACTTTAAGCAAAAGTTGTTTAACTCCTGATGTAGACCCAAGTCCATCAGTTCTTGGCTTATGAAGGTGTAAACGGTTACTCTGGAGCCGTCCTAGCAGCGAGGCACATAATACATTCTAGGTTGTTCCGAATCAGCCTTGTTGATTCTGGCGCTGTCCGCGGGTGCAATCGTGTCCATCTTCATTGATCGGTGTTTCCTACTCAAATATGCCGGTCTCTAGTTGGTCATTGTTCGCTCGTCGTGGTATTGGCGCCTACAGGGTTGGCTTGGTCTGCTTAAATTTAAAATCTTCCTCTGAAAATCTGTTATTTGACTGCATTGAGTGGGTAGGCTCTACGCTAGGTATTCAGTGAAGACCTCGCACTAGGATCGTAGCCCTGGAGAAAAATAAATAAAATAAATAAATTGTATTTAGGTCTACCCACTCAGTTATATAACTGATTTTCAGTGGGGGACAGTAAATCAAATCGACCAAGCCAACCCTGTAGGCCCAGATGCAATCGACGAGTGAGTGATAACCAACCAAAGATCGATTTTTTAATAGGAATTAATATAGCAATCAGTGGTATGGACAGTGCGAACACCCGCGGTCAACGCCAGAATCAACAAGGCCGATTCAGAACAACTTTGAATAAATTAAAGTTAAAAAACTTCTGACTTCGGCGGGAATCGAACCCTGGACCTTCTGCATTGGAAGCAGAGTCGCTAACCACAAGACCAACGAGCCACACAATTTTTTTAAATGTTTTTAAATTTAATTTTTAAATTTAATCTAAACATCGTTATCTTCAACATCACTTATAATGATAACGCAATGAATGTGTTTATTTATATTACTAGAACATTTCAACATAAACACAACAACACTTTATTAAAGAAGGCCTATATGCTATTTTGTATTGCAATATTAAATGTGTGTTACCAAACAAAAATACCAAATCGATATTTGTAAAAATATGCACAACACTTTATAGGTATCTATTGCTTAGGGTACGGAATATAACAAGTATATCTTAAAAGTGGTACATAGCTAATAATTTTACATATTATACTAGGGAAACGCCAAAGGGCGTTGTTAGACGAGTGAGTGAGCCATGTGTTGAGTACCCGGTAACATTTCTTTTTTTTTCCCCTTACCTTAGGCCTCCCTAGCCTATCATAGGCTATAGTGGAGCATTTGGCCTAAACTATGGCCTAAACTTTTACACAACTCCCGGGGACCCGGACCAACAATCTCCCATTAAGCAAGACCCGGCCACGGAATATTTAGTTGAAGGGCTGCCAACAACGCAACCTCCGGCACAGTGATTTCCACCAATACCCTATTATTTATACGAATTATAATTATCAAACTGAAATGCAAATGTTCCCGGGTACTCACCACATGACTCGCTCACTCGTCTAACTACGACTTTGGCGTTCCCTAGTCTAGTTGGCTTTAAAGCGCCCTTGTAACCGAAATGTGGGAGACGTGGGTTCAATCCCCTGGTCGGAAAAGATTTTGTAATTTCTAGATTGTATTTCAAAAATAATTAAACTTGTTTTGAAATGCATATAACGCAGTGTAGTCCATCATCTGTGGCAATAGGGCCTACTATGGTAAACATAGCCAGTACGAAATACGTGAAAATATTGCAAGGTTTACTCAATCTACGAGCGGAATTTGGGGGTACCTTGACGTCCAACATTCGACTGACCTTGCATGGGCACGGGATTTCACGGCCAGGCGAAAACAAAAAAAAAATATCTTTTCAAAATCTAAAACATTGTCGTTAAAATAATTTCAAAAAAATTGGAAGTCTATTTTTCAGTTTATCTTTTCTTGTGGGTTTAAATCAAACTGAATCTTGCTGATTTTGTTAGCATTTTCTCAATAAACTCGTACCGGATGTCTTTTTTAAAATTTCAGCGCAATCTGTTCAGCGATTCGGCTGATTTGCAACGTACACACACACACACACACAGCACGCACGCAGAAAAACAATAAGGGCCGTTTAAGTCGAATGGAAATCACTTACGTTCGCTGCGCTCACTCGTTCAATAAGGATAGCTGTAGATTCGCAGCTCCAATCAGGAGCAGCTGTTGGACGATATTAAACTATTTATATTAATTAATTTTAGGGGTTTGCGAGTCCTGATTTAGAGTTCGAGTCGACTCCGAGTTAGTCTTCGTTTTTTTAATTCACTATTACTCTTTGACTATATTTACAATATGTATAATATAATTCTATTTATTGGTGTTGGTCTGTATGAAGGATCCAAAAGAGAAGACAGGTAAATCTAATTGATTTTAAAATGTAACCTCTCTCTAGAGTATTTCAATGATCAAGCCCAAATGTTATTAGGGCGTGATATTATATGAAAATGTTCATACAAATTATTATAGTGACATATTTTTATTATTTGTGACAAAAAAAGTTTAAAACTTCCAAAGATTACAAATTTGTATGAAAAGACTTAGGTTACTTATAATGGCTAATCAGGGCTGTTAAGGTAGCGCCAAAAATAGATAACGATATTTACGTTTTCGCCTCGCCCGCGAACCGGCACCTCCACCAAAATAGTAATTTTGGTCGATTTCAAGTAGCAAAATATTCAAGTTCGAGTCGAGTACCAAATACTTGACTCGACTCAAAATTTCGGATAATCGCACACCCCTGATTCATTTATATTAATAATAATTAATTTATATTTAATTATATTAATAAAATTGAAAAAAAACTTTTACTTAAATATCGTTGAAAGAACACCATAACATAATTAACAGATTATTAATTTGGTTGGTAGAGCATAGACACGTAATGCCAGATGTTCTGGGTTCGATCCCCAGTCGGGGCAAACTTTTACGACAATTTCTTATCATTCAATAAGAATGTCCTCAAAGCGGACTTATGCTTAAAAACCTTATATTAATCAATAGATTATTGGTCGACAAATTTGCAATCGATAATTTCGATTCAAAATCCTCGAACTTGATCATTCTCGTTAGTGTGGGCCTACGA
>JAMZAV010000947.1:0-231229 GCA_024449915.1 Sweltsa coloradensis
TTATATAACCCCTCTTCAAGGTACAATACTTATATTATAACATTATTTACTACAAGGGGAGGTCTATGTGATTACTTTTTGTAATTACCACCACTAATATTGCACCGACTTTTTGTAAATATTGCAACTTAATGCAAATGACCCACTAAAAACTGCAATTAAAAATCCTATTATATTAAATATGTATGTACGTGGAACAACTAATATTGTGTTTCCCTTTTTAGTTTTTAACATAAATCATATCTTGTTGTTAAGGTAGTTAATTAAATTTGTTATTATTAGAATAATTAAAGTAGCTAAAATAAGTAAGAATTAAAAATTAATTGATGGTTTGAGTCAAAACAATACTGGAACTGCAGGGTGATTGTATTGTATTGTATTGTATTGTATTGTATTGTATTGTATTGTATTGTATTGTATTGTATTGTATTGTATTAAATTTTTAACCAACACCAGACACCACTATGTTCCATATGGTGGTATTAAATTTTTATTTATCGCAGTTTTTATAGAATCGCCCTGCTGAAATAAATTTGTTTCATTCAAAGCTATAGATACAAATATATTATATTATTATTTGAGACAGATTTTTTTTAAATTTAAAAGTGACAACACCGTATTTGTACCGTATTTGTGTATTTGTACCGGTGTAGTCACTTTTTTAATTTCTGTCTAAAGTACTAACATAACAGCGTCACAGTCGCCTACTATAAAACACCAAGGTGAAACATCAAATATATTATATTATTGGATGAGCGAAGCGAAGACTTCAATTTCACTGACCCCCCAAAAAAATTTAGCTCCAATGTTTTTTTTTTTTTGTATTTTTGTCTGTTTGTTAGCAGGATTCCGGGCAAACGGCATAAGCGATCTTGATGAAAATTGAAGGGGACCTTCGAAATCTCTAAACTTAGAGGTGATTGTTTTTGGGTACAATCGAAGAAATATTTCTCATGAATACTGTACTTTTACGATTTTTTTCGATTTTTAGTGCGATATTTTCGTGTCATTTGGGCCGATTCTGACCAAACGGGTGGGGCTACAACGTTCATATTATACATGGACATTAAGGTTATGGTGATGTAGTACCTTTTGAAAGAAAAAGTTGGAAAAATTAGCCAGAATCCATAGAAATAAAGCTTTTAATATAAGTTTTTTACGGTTTCGTGCGATATTTTCGTGCCATTTGGGCCGATTATGACCAAACGGGTGGGGCTACAACATTCATATTATACATGGACATTAAGGTTATGGTGATGTAGTACCTTTTGAAAGAAAAAGTTGAAAAAATTAGCCAGAATCCATAGAAATAAAGCTTTTAATATAAGTTTTTTTACGGTAAATAATAACATTTGACAAGTAACAGTAGAAACTTGACAACAATCACCAACAATGCATAGGCAGCAAAGCAAAACACTTGCAAAAGTAAAGATATCCCACGCAAACTAAAAACTTAAAAAAGCTCATCCATCAACGCGGCGGGACTTAAGCGTTTTTCTAGTATATATATATTTGGATGAGCGAAGCGAAGACTTCAATTTCACTGACCCCCAAAAAATTTAGCTCGTTTTTTTTGTCTGTTTGTTAACTCTCTACTAGGAAAACGGCATATCCGATCTTGATAGAATTGGAGGGGACCTTCGAAATCTCTGGAGTTAGAGGTGTATTGTTTTTGGGTACAATCGAAGAAATATTTCTCGTGAATATCGTACTTTTACGATTTTTTTTTTCGATTTTTAGTGCAATATTTTCGTGATATTCGGGCCAATAGGGAACTGTCCTTGGTTTCAAATATATCTTACACGTATTTAGTAATTTGTAATATTCAATTTTATAAACATCGCAATTAAAATAAACTATAAAAAATAAAATCTGTGGATTTTATGCATGTTCAAAGTTCCTGGGTTTTAAATTCCCGCACAAAGACTTAAGTCCGCGCTCTTTTGGTTGTGACGTAATCGTGAGGTGAGGAGGAGAAGCTGATTGGCAGAACTGTCAGCTCGCCGCCTCGGCGAACCTCACGATAACGTCAAGCCCACCTGCAATGGCGCATGGCCGTTTTTCGGCGCGAAGCTCGGTTCAAATTTTTCCTCACTCACAGTTAGCGCTAATAAAAGCCGGACTCATAAAAAAACTTTACCGGTCGGTATTTGAGGTTATTAGTAGGGACATATTCACATTTGGTAATGAAGGACAGTTCCCTATTCTGACCAAACTGGTGGGGCCACAACGTTCATATTATACATGGACATTAAGGTTATGGTGATGTAGTACCTCTTGAAAGAAAAAGTTAAAAATATTAAGGTTATGGTGATGTAGTACCTTTTGAAAGAAAAAGTTAAAAAAAAGTTAGCCAGAATCCATAGAAACAAGGCTTTTAATATAAGTTTTTTATTTTTTGTGCGATATTTTCGTGCCATTTGGGCCAATTTTGCCCAAACGGGTGGGGCTACAACGTTCATATTATACATGGAGATTAAGGTTATGGTGATGTAGTACCTTTTGAAATAAAAAGTTGAAAAAGTTAGCCAGAATCCATAGAAATAAAGCTTTTAATATAAATTTTTTACGGTAAATAATAACAATTGACAAGTAACAATAGAAACTTGACAACAATCACCTACAATGCGTAGGCAGCAAAACAAAGCACTTGCAAAAGTAAAGATATCCCACGCAAACTAAAAACTTAAAAAAAGCTCATCCATCAACGCGACTAAAAAAAGCGTTTGCGAAGCTTCCTAGTATATTTGGATGAGCGAAGCTAAGACTTCAATTTCACTGACCCCCAAAACATTTAGCTCGGGTGTTTTGTTTTTTGTTTTTCTGTCTGTTTGTAAGCTCTCTACCAGGCAAACGGCATATCCGATCCTGATGAAAATTGGAGGGGACCTTCGAAATCTCTAAACTTAGAGGTGTATTGTTTTTGGGTACACTCGAAGAAATATTTCTCATGAATATCGTACTTTTACGATTTTTTTCGATTTTTTGTGCGATATTTTCGTGCCATTTGGCCCGATTCTGACCAAACGGGTGGGGCTACAACGTTCATATTATACAAGGACATTAAGGTTATGGTGATGTAGTACCTTTTGAAAGAAAAAGACGAAAAAGTTAGCCAGAATCCATAGAAATAAAGCTTTCAATATAAGTTTTTTAGGGTAAATAATACCTATTGACGAGTAACAATAAAAACTTGACAACAATCTCCTACAATGCGTAGGCAGCAAAGTTAAGCACTTGCAAAAGTAAAGATATCTCACGCAAACTAAAAACTTAAAAAAAAGCTCATCCATCAACGCGACAAAAAAGCGTTTGTGAAGCTTCCTAGTGTATAAAATGTAGTGTACTTTTATATGTTACAGAGATAGGGGTGATGATGGGTGATCCTAGGTCTGGGATCAAGTACAGCTTTATCGGCAGTGAAAGGTCTACCATTGCCGAGAGGATCCGTGTAGGATTTACTGCTGTTGATGTTGGTAAAGGATTCCTTCTGGGCTTATTCTCAAACACTTCTGGAGAGTATCTCATCATCAGGATTTCACGAAGTGGTATGTTACACAACCATTATAAATCAACATTTTATTTTTTGTCATTTTTCTAATATTTTTTCCTAAATATATATTTTGATTCATTTTAATTCATGTCACTTCATTTTTATTTTATTTTACATAATATTTTGTAAAAAAAGTTCTTATTGTACATTGTTGTTGTAATATTATTATTTCAAACTTTACTTAATTTGATTTAGTTGCTCTCTTCCTTTGTAAATTGGTTTTTGCAACTGAATAGAATAGGCCTACATTAAATAAATAAATATCATTATAAACTGGATGTCCTTGATAAGGTGCACTAGGACGTGGGTCGTAGTCATTTCAATAGGTAAAACTAGTTTTTATGAGGTAATGTTTTTTCAGGTCATCTGCATGTGGCTTTTGATTTTGGATTTGAACCACAAAGCGTTATTTACCCCGGTTATCATTTTGGCCTCGGTCAACACCACGACCTGCGTATAACACGACGAGATTCTGGGTCTACACTTACAATTCAAGTTGACAACTACAAACAACATGAATATACATTCTGGATAAATGACTCTGTGGATGCCCGATTTAACGACATCCAGTACATGTATATTGGAAGGAATGAGTCGATGAAGAAAGGGTTCGTGGGTTGTGTCTCGAGAGTCGAGTTCGACGACATCCACCCTTTGAAACTGCTCTTCAAGGAAGGAGAGCAAGGAAATGTTCACTCAATAGGAGGTATGTTTAAAATACGTACATCGTTGATATGTTTGCAGCAGGCCTAGGAACTTTGATGAATTTAGTCAATTATAAAATTGTTGTGGTATGCTATTAAGGCTATTCGACCGCATTTTTCTATTTTCCAAAATACGCTACCAAGTCAAAATATAGTTAATGGCTTTGAAACCTGGCTATTTTAGAAAATCAAAACTATTTTCTTCAAATTTTTCTGATCCGCTACACGGCCAATATCGCCATCTCAAAATAATTTCAAACTTCAATTCGCCAAGGCACATCATTTAACGTAGGGTGTTGTGCTTTTGTGACATTAAATTTCAACTGGTTTTCTAGAGGCTGACTGAGAGAAAAAAGATTTTTTAAAACAATAGTCTTTCCTGCGATTGTTTTCGTTTGGCGGTATTTTGTACCGATTTGTACCGCCAAACGAAAAAATTTGCAGGAAAGACAATTGTTTAAAAAAATATTTTTTCTCTAAGTCAGCCTTTAGAAATCGAGTTAAAAATTAATGTCACAAAAGCACAACACCCTACGTTGAATGATGTGCCTTGGCGAATTGAATTTTGAAATTATTTTGAGGTGGCGACAATGGCCGTGTACCGGATCAGAAAAATTTGAAAAAAATAGTTTTGATTTTCTAAAATAGCCAGGTTTCAAAGCCATTAACTATATTTTGACATAGTAGCATATTTTGGAAAATAGAAAAACGCGGTCAAATAGCCTTAAGGGACAAATATTGTGGTATTTTGTTAACTTTCTTATTGTTTATATTTATTAGATACTATGACAATTTTGTAATAGTTGCCTAATGCCTATATGCAAAGGTGTAATATAAAATGAATCCCCAAAGGATTGGTAAAGATATTGATTTTATCGATGGATATTTGATATTTGATACTAGGGAAACGCCAAAGTCGTTGTGTTTTGACTTCTAAAACCGGACCGTCTGGTCACCTTACAGGAACTCACTCTGCTTGCCACAATAATTATTTAAATTGAACATTCAAAATGTGAATCGTATTCAAAACGTATTAGCGTGAAACATTAACAAATTTCCAAGATAAAACAAAATCACCTAATTTTTATTTCCCATTTAACACCCCTCAAAAATAATATGTGGGTGTAAAAATATAAAAAAGTTAGATCTGACGGGTATCGAACCCCATCCATCCGTGCGGTAGGCTAAATGGTTACCACTAGGCCATGCAGGCCACGTCAACCTTGTCCCGCTAACTGCTACGAAACAAATGCCATTGATATTATTAAAATTCACATTTTTATTTATTGTAGGCTTAAATCGCAATGGATCAAGCTGATTTTGTTAACAGTTCTTAGCAGGGGCGTAACCAGGGTACTAATATTACCAGGGTAAGATGCGGAGGAAGGGACTTCAAAGAAATTAGCAGGGGGGTTTGGGGGGCGAGCCCCCCAACTATAGCGCCGCAGGCGATTTTTTTAAAATTTGGGTTTTTAGAGTGATTTCTGAGCGTTTCCGATAAATTACCGGATTGAATGCAAAAGTGAAATAATTTCGTTTATGTAGTGCAAAAAACAGAAAACAAACAAAAATGGAACATTGACAAGAATGATAAATATTGAGTTTTGAGTTTTGGGGCTAAGTAAGGAAGCTGTTGGTACTTAAATGTTAATAAACTATAAGCTCGATTTGGAATCTGGATTGCAGGTATCTGATATTGTAAACTAGACATCGGAATATTTTTTACCAAGCGGGACAGGTTGGAGCAGTGGCGGGACGTGGGACTTTAGTTTGAATATCGGGACTGTCCCGCCGAAAGCGGTAAGTATGGCAACCCTATGCGGAGACCCAAATCTTCAATGTCAGTAGGGGGTTGGGGGGCAAACAAATAGGCAGTCTTTTTACTTTCCAAATTATTAACAAATCGTTAAAATCAAATCTTGAAAAATTATTTTTAATTTTTAACAACTTTAGTAGGCAAAGATTAATATTTCATCAAGGATTAGTTATAGTTTAACTTTAATTTATTGTTATTATCAAAACAAACTAAACGTATACTTTGAATGAAAATAGTTAAAAATAATTTAAAGTACTTACAAATTAAATATACATATTAGGTACAAGATAAGCCATGCTTGGAACACTCGAAAAATGTTGTTGATGAGAAAAATGTAAAGTTAGTGATAATGAAAATGCATGTTCTGACTTACGTTCAATCTGCTCTCTGAAATGCAAACCGAAAAGCGCAAAAAAATCGTTAGGACCTACTTGTTTTAATCACTATATTGTTTAGTTTGTAGCACTCATGATTGCACGTAACCTTACTAATGGAAAAAAACTGCGCTAACAACACAATTAAAATTGAACATCCACAAACTGTAGTATTTCAATATGTAAGCCATGAGCCCACACACGTAAAACATTTCACAAAACGGTCACTTAATTCACATTTGTTGAAACGAAATAATTCGATATGAAACACACTCACTGTTGAACTTCTACATAATGTAGCTAGGCTTCAGACACTGCCAACCCTTGTAAGGTCAAGACAAGACTGAAACGAAGCGAAAATGAGCAAAATAATGGTCGTCAACCCCATATTGCCAAGTGAATGCCTGTATTTCCAGGAATCGAGCTTCTTTGAGATGAATGGCATGCACTGACCATTGACCAATTCACCCCCTCCCCCCCCCCCCCCCCCCCCATGACACCTGCACACCACGTGCGATCCTATACCTCCAGACATCAACCCTTCGCTTTTGAGTTGTCGAGAACAAACAAAAAGTCCTCGGTTGTTTATTTTGCGACATTTTTGCGGTTGGTCCTGGTAAAATATTGTAATCGTTGTAGGCATGGAAGGATATACTTAGGGAATTTTTACCCGGGTATTTACCCGGGTTACCGATGCCTAGTTACGCCGGTGGTTCTTAGTAAACTCGTACCGGATGTCTGTTTAAAATTTCAGCGCAATCTGTTCAGCGGTTCGGCTGATTTTCGACGTACAGACAGACAGACAGACAGAATCACAGAATCACAGAATGAGAGCCGTTTGAGTTGAATGGAGACACTCAGTCGCTCCGCTCCCTCGTTTAATTATTGATTAGATATTGGCAAATATTTTGATTATCGCTATTAAGTCTATTATTGAATTTATCGATAATTTTCACTATTATCGATAATAAAATTGATTTTTAAAAAATCTCGGATTACGAACATACCTACTACAGAACAACGGTAATGTTTCAAGTTTCCTATACTTTTATGATAAAACTTCGATAGGAAGATATTTACCATATTATGTGCGATCACTTTGTTATCGAAATAAGCCAAAATTTTCCTTTGATAGTTATTATTATTATGTAATTTCAAATTTGACCTAAATCAACTTTTTCATTATTGTACGTTCATAACGATATTCCTCGATAATCGATGCCTATCCCAACTCAATATATGAATAATATTAGGTACTATTCTATTACATATGAACATAGGGTTATAGATTCACAGCAATTGCCAATAGTCGGGCAAACTTTTACAACTATTGCTATGAATCAATAAATAATATTATTATCTTTGTTTTTACTTTTGTTGTAGTTCAGACAGCAATCAAAACTAAATAAAATAAACACATTGCCCCTGTGGCTGGTTCTGACCAGCATGGGCCCCTCCTCCCCACATCCCCTAGGCTAGAGTGGTGCATTATGACCTAACGGTTGACGTGTCCTTAATCCAAATAAACCAAAAAAAAAACACACATTACAATAGAGCATTAGTTTTGATTTTATTTAGTTTGGATTGCTGTCTGAGCCTGACAGATTAACATGTCTTTGTTTCCTCTTCCAGAGCCGTTGACTGAACATTTCTGTGGAGTTGAGCCCATCTCTCATCCACCAAAGGTTGCAGAGATACGAATAAGATGATTGTGATTAAGTCTAAGAAATCCGGGACACCAGAGTTTTGTGGCCAGGGAGGGGAACCAAAAACTTGGCACACCTTCAACTTGTAAGGGTACAAGGATCTGGGTATTCGGTATAGTCCTAACAGATACATGATTATTGCCACATATATTTTAAAAATACGGATCATTACCATCCATTGCTATTTCCTGCTTCTGGCAGGGTCAGATTGGTTAGCAATCAAAACCATCCACAATTATTTCTATCCTCACACATTAGCATCTCTTTCACATCTTCCTAGCTCTCTCATCTTGCCAGTATGGAGTGATATGATCTCCTTCCACCCTATTCCATTCTTCCCCATACAATCTCTTTATCAATGATCATACTCTCCTCCATGGCTCCGTGGCTGCCAGCAGAGCGGCCTTAGTAGGCTGTACTTGGTGCCAAGAATATACTTTTGTTTTATGTTAAATTTAAATCAATGCATTCAAGTTGACTTGTGTAGTTGTAATTAAAAATTAAAATATAAAATATTATTAGTACCTAGAATGTTTTCGAACAATTTCAGGTCGGGCGGGAGGGGGGGGGGGGGGATAACACTTTGGTTTGGTATGTGGCGGGATTTAGAGATCCACCGGCGAGCCAGTTCAAACTTTCTCAATCACTAAGCAATAATAAAGTAGAGTACAAAACATATACTGTATTTATTTGACAACTTGAAATTCTACACATTATTCAAATGTAGTAAGAATGTATAAGAGGCTAAATAAACGGCACCGCAACTGTAACTTAACTATGCGAGATAAGCCTTGGGTATATTTATAATTATCAAGTTCAAAAAGTAAAGTGCAGTCATTTGTCAATAGTATTTAAAATTTATATATCCTTATCTTTAAAATCTGAGTAGTCAAAATAAGGGGGTGGATAAAAAGACTGACATTGACTCCCTGCCCGACAAACTGAGCAAGACAGAAAAGGAGGCCGTCTTGTTTTAGATAGCAAGAAAAAAGAATGGCTGAAAAGGCCAACTTTGCACAAGAAAAAGATACTTAAGGGTAGCCTATTATTGAGTAAATACAGTAATATCTAAGAATGCATCATTGTCTATCATGTCTCAAAATAAGAAAATGGTCCGCATAAGAATGTACTTAGAGCATTTGAAGCACAGATGCATGTATCCATAATTTTATTTTAGGTTTTTAACTTAAAGGAAATAATTTCATAACAATTAAAACAATCATACCAAATAAAGGTATATTATATATTTATTGATATTTACCCGCCCAAAAGGCAAGAAATGGTCTCAAGTGCTACAATTTTGTAAGAGTGTCCTGGTCCTGTAGAAACCTTAACCAGAAAATGTGAATAATCTTCACTATTAAAGCACTTGAAAACTATGGTTAATAATGCTAGTAATTAACCAAAAAACCACTTGGAACACATCAAGCTAAATAGCTACTGTTTTAAATTACAAAACATGGAATTTTGTATTTGTTCAGAAATAAATCAATTATTTCATTAATGCTGTACAGTTGGTCCCAAAAATATAAATGATTTTGGTCATTCGTTTACTTTTACAAACAGAGCTTTGGAATAAGTGCTCTGCTACTCCGGCACGGTAGGAGGAATTCTGGAACACATAAATAATTTTGTATTGACGATTATTATCAAATACACATTATGGAACTATGTATTGGTAAGATACAGTCAAACTTCTACACTTTAATGTGCTAATATGTGTTTACACTTTACAGTTGTCACAAAATTATTTTCTAGAAACAGATAACCTTAAGCAATAACAAAGAAACCATCAACATTTGTTTGCGGCAGACTGAGTTTTTACTTTCCATGCAGGATACTTTTGGTTTGAGTTTAAATAACCAATCAATAGGGGGTAACTAATAAGTTAATAACTAAATAAACTATACATATTCAAGTGGGAAATTTCCCAATGTCCTTATGACATGCATTTGAGTGAATATTTTAGAATGTTTACTTTTAAATACATAAAACCTACCTTCTAGGAGGAGGTGCTGGATAATTAAGGTATTGAGGCTGGTCATCGTCGTAACTCACAGCAACAATCGGCTTACGGAAGAGAGATTTCTGCGCATTGCGAATTGTGGTTCGTCGTTTCAACACATACTGAAAAACAATTGATAGTCTTTTATTGGTGCAGATAGTACATGGACCCCTATTCTCGAGTTTTCTCACTGGCTTTTCACGGCGTGAAATGGGCGTGTGATGTGAGTTCACACACTGACGGCGGGTTGCTATTCTCGACTCTCGATTTCGCAGGTTTTGTGAGTGTAATCACTCACTCACTCGAAGACACTGTCACGTTTCAAAACCCTTGTGACATCTCTCACAAAGTAATTGGGCCGTAATATATATCATAAAATAGCATGCGTACACTTCTTTAATATTGTTTAGAATGTAATTTTAAGTGAAATGTACCATCAATCACGGCATAGACATAATAAAATGTTGAACTACTTTGAACTATTTTCCTACGCGCAAGCCACATAACCACAAAATGCATCACATAATATTTGGTTAATTCAGTACTTAATATTAAAACATACCCCATAACCGTAGAGTCAACACAGTATTTTAATTTAATATTTTGCATTACTTTACAAGTCGTTGTCCTTACGCAAGCCTACCATCTAGGCTTCCTACAGTCGGGATGTAAACAAACCACTAACCACAAAATGCATCACGTAATATTTTGTTATGTACTTGATATTAAAACATACCCCATAACCGTAGAGTCAACACAGTATTTTAATTTAATATGTTGCATTACTTTACACGTCGTTGTCCTTACGCAAGCCTACCCTCTAGGCTCCTACAGTCGGCATGTAAACAAGCCACTAACCATAAAATGCATCACGTAATATTTTGTTATGTACTTGATATTAAAACATACCCATAACAGGTGTAGACAACACAGTATTTTAATTAAATATTTTTGCATGCAGGGTGTACACAGCTTAGTATTTACTTCACTTTATTCATGTTATTTCGCCAGCTTCAAGACATAATGCGTTTGGGTAGGCTAGCCTACGAAGGAGCAACTCAACTCAACTCCTAGCAAGCAAGTGCTTCACATCACTGCTACCCCCACCGCTCTGCGTGTCTCCCGTTAGACGAGCCAAGGGAGGGTTGCTATTGGCCGGGTGAAAGAGCTGTTTTAAACCTATTTGAATCCTATTGGTTAGTGGTTCGCGGGGTGAAATTGGCTAGCCTCGTTGCAGGGTCCCAGTGAGAGCCTTGTGAGTGGGAGAATTCGTTCTCAATTTTATCTCGAGAATAGCATTTGGTGCGTTTTGTGACTCACACATCGCAATGTGTGTTGAGTTCACTCACATGAGTGGGAATTTCACAAATTTCGAGAATAAGGGTCATGGTGTAGTCATATGTTGGGGAAGGGCCCAGATGTTTTAAATGTAAAACTGAACAAAAAGAGTTTTTAGTAAAATTATTAAACCTTTACTCATTGTATGGTACAATATTTATACTAACAACAAGCTACTATGTACTTTGCATTTTGTAATTGGATGAGCGAAGCGAGCGTAGCGAGCGAAGCAAAGATTCCATTTCACTACACTGGAGAAAAAAATCCGGAATGTTTTTTTTTTTTTTGTATTTTTGTGTTTGTCCGCACGATTCCGGCTAAACCGATACTCCAATTGCGATGAAATTTTATGGAGGCCTTCGAAATCTCTGAACTTAGAACTGCCACGTTTTTGAGCGCAATCGAAAAATTATTTCTCATTAAAATCGCAATTTTACGATTTTTTTCGATTTTTGAAAAATTTCTTCTACTTATAACACCTACATGCTTTATCCGATTGTTATGATTTTTTCACAGAACCATAATTTTATGAATTAAGATATTCGTGTGAAATTTGAGCGTAATCGAAAAATTATTTCTCATGAAAATCGAAATTTTACGGGTTTTTTCTTTTTTAAAACAATTCTTTGACTTATAACACCTACATGCTTTATCCGATTGTAATGATTTTTTCACAAAACCTTAATTTTATGAATTAATATATTCGTGTGAAATTTGAGCGCAATCGAATAATTATTTCTTATGAAAATCGCAATTTTACGATTTTTTTTTTTTTAAAATTTCGATTTACTAAAAAAATAAAAATTAAAGTTTTTTTTTTTTTAATATAAATTTATTTTTAAAAAAATCTTCAACAGTAATGATTTTTTCACAGAACAACAGAAAATCCGCATAACACATGGCAGCTCAATACACCAACGCTCATCCAATAACGCGGCGGGACTAAAGCGTTTTCCTAGTGTATTTATATGGTACCTACTTGTATGATTCTAATACAGTGGATATGTCATATCCATTGTTTAACTACACAACAATTTTTCTCTACATAGTGCTTTAAGTGCTGCTTTTTTATGTATTATAAATAATTTATAAATAAAAATTTAATCCGATCCAGGAGCAAACCCAGGACCTCCATAAAGGGGTAGCAATCGAGTTGGCGTAACTTAACACCGGGGGATGGGGCCCCCCAGCTTTGTCAAAAACATGTTTAAATGGCTTTAGAGAGGGTTTATTACAATAAGTTTTCTTAGCTTTGCCATACAGATTGGCATATTATGTATGTTAATGGTATGTTAATGTTGCAGGATTGTTTTAATCAATATACAATAAAATGTAACCCTTTAAGAACCAAGGGGGGGGGGGCAATCACCCCTACTGCCCCCCCTCCCCCTGGATCCACCACTGATTTGATCGATGTTTCTAGTTCTTGATCACTTTATACTGTCCATTTTATAAATATTATGTACAGTGTTGAATCCAGCTACATTCGGGAACTGTCATTCGCCCCCCCCCCCCCCCCGAGAATAAATTGACTACATGCAACATGCACTATATATTCCTTCATTTTGAAATGTCTTTTGCGTTACTGATAATAATAATAATAATAATTGGATGAGCGTGGCGAGCAAAGCGAAGATTCCATATTTTCACTTCACTGGAAAAAAAATCTGATGTTTTTTTTTTCTTTCTTTTTTGTATTTTTGTCTGTCTGTTAACACGATTCCGGCTAAACCGATACTCCGATTGCGATGAAATTTTATGGAGGCCTTCGAAATCTCTGAACTAAGAACTGCCACGTTTTTGAGCGCAATCGAAAAATTATTTCTCATGAAAATCGCAATTTTACGATTTTTTTCGATTTTTTTTAAAATTTCTTCGACTTATAAGTATAACTCCTCAGTGGCGTATCCAAGGGGGGGAGAGGGGGAGAAACCCCCCCCCCCCCTTTTGAAAAAAAAAGTGTACAGGAGAAAATAAAATAACTACAAATTACCATCTAACTAAAGGAGGATTTTAGTAGATACAAAGTTGGTTATTTTGATGCTTTAAAACGCACAGATTTTCACCAAAATGACCTTATAAGAGAAAACTTTTAGATTAAAAAATGAATGATTTTAGTAGATAAAAAGTTGGTGATGCTTTAAAACGCACAGATTTTCACCAAAATAACCTTGAAGAAGAAATTTTTTCCGGGGGGCAAGCCCCCCGGACCCCCCACTTAGCCTTCGGCACATCTATGAAAAAATTGGTTGAACCCCCCCCCCTTTATGAATTCCTGGATACGCCACTGTAACTCCTACATGCTTTATCCGATTGTAATGATTTTTCCACAGAACCTTAATTTTATGAATTGATATATTCGTGTGAAATTAGAGCGTAATCAAATAATTATTTCTTATGAAAATTTCAATATTACGATTTTTTCCTTTTTTAAAATTACGATTAATTAAAAAAAATTAAGTTAAATTTTTATTTAATTTGATTTAATTTAAAAAACAAATTTCAACAAAGTTCTCATTTTTTCACAGAACAACAGAAAATCCGCATAACACATGGCAGCTCAATGCACCAATTACGCTCATCCAACAACGCGGCGGGACTTAAGCGTTTTCCAAGTAATATTATCATACAGCACACTGCACACCACAGGCCATGATGCGTTCGAGTAAGAACGATGCACAAGTGTCAACATTGACAATGATTCGTGCATGAGGGGGACGGTGAGGGTTGTGCTAAAGAATATACAAATATTCAGTGGCGGAACTAGCCGCCCGCAGGGCACGACGGCTAGTTTAGAGGGCCCCATTTAATTAAAATTTAGTAAAAAAAACAGTAGGTGTTTCACCGTGTTTGGAAAATATTATATTTGTTTTCGTTGCTAAAATGACCGTTTTGTGAATCTAGCGGTTTGAAGGTGCAATCTAGCGGATATTTAGGAACTTTTAGCATCCACAACACAACACAAAAACTACATTATTTTGGTATTGCATTCAGCCCACAACTTTTTTTCTAAAACGCACCAAACGCACTAAAAACCTGATTTCCAAAATTTTCAGCTGTGGTGCTATTGTTGGGGGGCACAGCCCCCCCAAACCCCCCATACTTGGTCCCTATGTAGGTAATACTTCTGCAATGTTATATAGGTCCCCCAGGATGAAAAGTATGAATTCAACACTGATTATGTAGACTTATTCTGTAAAATATATTGCAAAATATTTCATATTTAATTTAATAAAACTTTGTGTCTCGCAACCCGATGATGATATTAAATGCTATACTACTTATCGTACTTTCAACTTGATAATATGTAGTGTGAGAAACATGTAGAGATAGGATAGGAAACCATTTGTAGTCCAGGAACATTGGATTTCCAAATAGTTATAGCAATGGACTTATGTTTTGATATTTAATACAATCCATAAATTAAAAACTACAACTAGACTGGGAATTAAACCCGGATCTCCCGCTTGCCCGGCAGGCGCCTTAACCACTAGACTGTTTTATAGATCTAAATGAATAGAACACTACTGCAACAAATCTGCTGTTATTTAACGGACCAACCAAACATTTTTTAGGGCATCTACCTGGCAAGTGGGTTTCCCGGTCAGTTAGATTTTTCATTTAGGAATTGTTTTGAATATCACTTCCACCTACAGAAGTGTTTTGTTAGTAACCAAATCAACAAATTATAGATTTGGTAATGGTATTATGATACTACAAATTACTGAGATTACCTAGTAATACTACCTACATTGTAAATACAAACATTGCACTACTTCAGGTACAGTCATAGTCATATTACTATACTTGTCAAATGTGTGCGTAGTACAACGTACCCGAGTCTGTGGCTCTTCTGCATTCTGGTCAGGATCGGGTGAAGCTATGGAATGTAGTTCAACTGAATTATCCAGTTCATGATATTTTCCTTTTTGTCGAGCACCTTCCAATTCAGATGCAGCTAAATGAGAATAAAATAGTAGATTAAGAACAGATCATTCGACTAGCTTTTGTCATAAAGAGCTCGATAAAAGAGGCAATTTCTTCTCACGAATTATCTTCAGAGAATTATCTCTAGCAGCAGTACAAGTACACATCAATCATTGCAGACGACATAATAATCATCATAACTCAGTTCCAACTATGTCGGGTTGAGTGGTGGTTTTCAACCATTATCTAGGGCATGAAACTGTAGCTACTAAGCTTGCCAGACTCAGTGTTTCTTCCACATCATCTAACTCCTTCCTCTCCACCAATTTACTCCACTCTCTTCTGTCCTCCCACAGCTTTACTCTTGCCACATGCTCCCACACTTCATTCCGTTTTCCAACGTCTTCTTGAATTAATCTTTCCCATTTTTCTCTTGGCCTTCCTACTCTTCTTTTCCCCTCCTCTGCCGCTTCAAATTCTCGTCTTGGAATCCTCTCCCTCTCCCAACATATTAGAAGAAAAATATCCGCCATTAATGTACGTATTATCCTACAGGAGATAATTTTGCAGAATTCTATTGCAGTATTGCAATCTTTCATCGAAATTCTAAAACAAGTTATTTATTATTATTGATTAGAAGTACCATTGAGTATATAACCATTACTCAAAGGTAGTAACGAATAATTAAAAATTAAACTATATAACAGGTAGTAACGTTGTAAATAAAAATCATTGGACTTTCCACTGTTATTAATATTTTTATTTAAAATGTGATATTTCGACTAGTCTTTATCTAATAGTTCTAAATAGTAAATACTCTGCAATAGACCAGGAGCTAATTCCTGTAGGAGCGATATTAACGAAATTGGTTCACCCCACTTAACATCTCAAATCTGACTTGACCACGTGTTAGTATGCACCTTATGAAACAGCCCCAGGTAGTTCGTCACTTCGAATTGTGGTATACGTTTTTTTTTAGAGGCCATTTTGTTTTTGAATGTGCAATCATTGAAACGCTTACTCTCTACTGCCTTAAAAAATACATAACTCGGGACTCGGTTAACCGATTTTATTCTTTAAAACACTGATTTGTAGGTAACTGTATGCTTTCCATATAATATACAATCAATTTTTAATAAACATATGATTTCATTCTTAAAAATTGCAGACACGCCAAAAATAGTGTAAATAATTTCACTAACATGTGATTCAAGCATAGATTCGACACATTTTTTTGGTTGCTAGCAAGATGTTTTTATACTTGATTATGATTTAAAAAACATATTCATGAACTAAACTAATAAAATGTATAGGCTTTTTGGAGTTTTAGATGATACGCGTTGAAGGATGAGCATTTTCAGTGGATTGAGCGCTTTTAACTAGGTTTTTAATCCAACTTCATTTCGTCATTGTTAGCATAGAATTATATTTTGAAAGTAATTTCAACCAACAATACAAGCAAATGGTAAAATATAATGATACTAACAATGTATTTTGAAGATATTTTCATAATAGTTAATTTTACAGGATTTTCAGTTTCAAAAGTGGAAAAAGTGGAAAAGTGCTCTTTTCACGTGATAAATTTATTTGGTTGCACTTAAATTCTTTGAAAGTCTAATATTAGAGATTTTAAAGGTTCTCTGAAAATTTCATCCATTTCGTAGCAGTCGTTTGTCCCGGAAAGCGAAAAACGAACTATAAAGTGTACAAATAATAGAAAAATATCTTAAAATTGATATTTGATGACACATCTTTACTTGTTTTGCAATAATTAACCTGTCATGTTGTAATATTTATTTATTGTACTTTAAAGTAGTTTGACTATGATAGTATTGTATGATTATCTCGCAAAAATGTTCCATTGTTTGGCCAATTGGAAACGTTGTTCCAAGGATAGAGGCGGCTTTAAGCCTAACAATCGCGCAAATCTAGAAAAAAGCATACGAATTAGATAGAAGAAATAGATGGCCCCAAGTTGCGATCCTGTAACTTTCTTATTAATTGAATTAATTACATTAATAAATCAATAAACCAAAACATACATTGAATTAAGAGACTACACTGTCGACATTGGTATCAAATAAAGCCCATTGAACAAGAATAAATATCCGAGAAAGTATTTGAGCTAGCTAATTGATTAATTTCCCAATTAATTACACTTTTAAAAAAATTCTTCTTAAGTCCTTTAAGCCGTTAAGCCGGAGGTTCTGGTTTCGAACCCCAGTCGGGACAAACTTTTTTGACAACTGCTATGAATCAATAACTATGTCCTTAAAGCGGGCTTATGCTTTGAAAACTTATGTGAATAAAAATAATAATAATAAATAATAATAATAATAATAATAATAATAATAATAATAATAATAATAATAATAATAATAATAATAATAATAATAATAATAATAATAATAATAATAATAATATATTTTTTTTTTTTTTTTTTTATTATATAATAATATTACATGCATTTTTTACAAAAAAACAATTTGACATCGTCGTCCACAAAGCCACATAGCGGCTTGTCTGTGGATTATGAAACATATGATATTGTACATGGATCAGACAGACTTAATTAAATTCTAATTTTATTACACAAATAATGTTCATAGGCTAAATTAAAACTGAAATAAATAATTATACAACAACGAGAATACGACTTTACAATACTGAAATATACTAATTGAATTTGATATGACAGGCGAGAACATTCTTACATAGCAAAAATCGCGACTGTATAACAAAGAAATAGTTTTTAAATTAATCAAACTAAAATGATTTATAAGTTAATCAATAGGCCTATCTATGGAACAAAGTAAGTAAATTTTAAGTTTATTTTTAACCTCACTATACGATTGCAAATCTTTCATGTCCTCTGGTAATTGATTAAACGTATGCGGAAAGGAATACTCAAGAGTTCTCTGGCCGTACTTATTGACGTATTCTGGAACATCGAAGTTAATTTTTGTCACAAATCTTGTATTATATTGATGCTCATTTGGTGATTTTTTTGTGTGTCACTAAAATAATATCAAAAGGCAAAATCGATACGGCGATGAAACAGGCAAATAAAAAGCAATATGTGTACAAGTCATGTGTATGGAAAACGATAGAGTTATTGTTATCTGGGATAATGAGTTTTAACATTTAAACATGCAACACTTGAATGAGGTTTTAACGTGAATGTTACTCGCATTGCCCCATGCTAATAGACCATAAGAAATTATTGATTCTGCCAAGGAGATATAAACAGTTCGCAAGGTAGTATAAGGCAAAATATATTTTAATTTATATAATTGAAATGCGCAACTTCTAAGCTTTTTGCAAACTGAATCAATGTGAGGCTTCCAACTAAAATATTTATCTACTATCAACCCTAGATACACGTGAGTATCAACACACTCGATCTCCTCAACACATTCACATACCACCACACTATTACTAGTATGCAAACACTCATTGGAATGACTTATTATGTGAATGCTATCCGAACGTGAATCATTAAAAGGCGAGCAAATGTGTACAACTTTAGTTTTAATTGAATTCAGGGTTAATTCACAATCGTGAGCATAACACGCCAAGCTCCTGAAATCTGCGTTTAGGTTTTGTTCTGCAACTTTTAAAATCTTATGAACAGAGATTAGAGCAGCGTCGTCGGCGAACATTAGTATAACGCAGTGCTTAATATATTTACAAATTTCGTTTACGTAGATCAAATAAGAAATTGGTCCCAAAATTGAGCCTTGCGCTACACCAGTATTAGATTCTTTCTCGTAGCTGTAAGAATCCCCTATTTTAACCACAATCTTCCTACTTTTAAGATAGCTTCTAAACCAGTTCAACATATTACCACGTATTCCAATATTTTCAAAACATTCCAAAAGTTTCTCATGGTTCAACGTATCAACGCTTTCTTAAAATCTATAAACATAGCTAACACGTGGAAGTTGTCATTTAATTTGAATTTATCAAATTTGAAAAGCGCACAAGGAGATCGGAAGTGCTTTTACCTTTTTGAAACCCATATTGCTCTTTATTAATGATATTAAACGTTTCAAGATATGTTGTTAATTGATCTGCAATACATAGTTCCATTATTTTTTCTATGACGGGTAACAACGCAATTGGTCTATAATTTTCAAAAAGTGTGTGATCCCTTTTTTGTAAATGGGTCTCACTACTGATATTTTTAGCTTATCAGGCACAACGCCTTCTTTTATAGACAAATTAATGAAGTGAGCAATTACCGGAGATATAAGGTCGCATATATTTTTTAAATCTACTACACGAATACCGTCAATACCAGGTGATTTTTTCAGAGTTCATTCCTGCAATTATAGTCGCACCCTTTCAACGGTTACACGTGGCATATACATAGATTGCATCTGTGAAGGTTTGTGCATATTTTTTGAAGTTTTAATTTCACAAGAATGTTTCAAATTTTCAACCTCGTTTGTAAAAGAATCAGCAAATTTATTAACAATTTCCTTCTGAGTGTGTTTTTTGCCTAGATGGTTATTTACTACCTCATCGACCGAACTTTTCTTCTTCTTTCCTAGAATTTCGTTTATGGTTTGCCACGTCTCTTTAAGATTATTTTTATTTGTTTTAATTTGCTCCTGTAGTACTTTCACTTTGCATCAAATGCAAATGAGTCTACTTACTTTGTTCAGAAATATAACATAATCATGCCTAAATCTTGTTTTGAAGGGTTAAACACATCAGCTTGCTTCCATTTTTTAAATAATGAATCTCTCTGGATAATTAATTTTTCCAGGTCATCAGACATCCACGTCTTCCGAATTCTCTTGTTTGTTTGAGATTTCGTAAACGCGGCATGTCTGTAACACGATTCAAACTTTGAGCAGATAACATCGTATAATCGCACACAACTATCAACATTTAATAAATCAGCCCATTGAACGGAATGCAAGCTATTTAGCAGATACTTTTCATTATATTTTATAACATCCCTTTCAAAATGTTCATTTTTTAGTGATCTCGCCTCCCCACTAAACTGAAATGAAACCAATGTCAAGTAATGGTCAGATATTTTTGTTGTGCATATTGCAGATGAGGTTACCTTAGCATTACATCTAACAAATATGTGATCAATACAAGATGTCTTTAAATATCCTCCAACAATCTCCTCCCGTGTTGGTTTATTAATGTAACTTCTAAAACCAGTAGAACTCAACACATTAGCGTACCTTTGTACATATTCATTACTTTCATCTAACAGGTTAATATTTACGTCACCCAATATGACAACATTGCTGTTGTGATTGTCATCCACGAACGACTCCAACTCGTCAATAAAACCGACCTTGCTATTATTTGGTGGCCGGTATATAGCCAGCACATCCACCACTCTGTTATCAGGGAAGGTGAGCCTACAGTAAATACACTCACAACACGTGAACTTATTCACGCACTGCTCAACGTTAATACTAGATTTCACAAACAATAACAAATAATAATAGTAATAATAATAATAATAATAATAATAATAATAATAATAATAATAATAATAATAATAATAATAATAATAATAATAATAATAATAATAATAAAAATAATAATAATAATAATAATTATTGATTCATAGCAGTTGTCGAAAAAGTTTGCCCCGACTGGGGTTCGAACCCAGAACCTCCGGCTTAACGTGCCATAGTTTTTCGACAACTGCTATGAATCAATAACTATGTCCTTAAAGCGGGCTTATGCTTAAAAACCATATATTCATACTACCCAACTCATGGGAGATGAGATGTGATTGAATTTATCCATGCAATCTTTCAGATTTGACAGCTACATTGCCGTCTTCTGTTGGATTTATGTCATGTAAGTCAACAGTCACAACAAAATGCAGTTTCCTAAAGGTTTGTTCTGTGGTCCCGGTAGCTTAATTGGTAGAGCTATGGCACGTTAAGCCGGAGGTTCTGGGTTCGAACCCCAGTCGGGGCAAACTTTTTCGACAACTGCTATGAATCAATAACTATGTCCTTAAAGCGGGATTATGCTTAAAAACTATATATTCATACTACCCAACTCATGGGAGATGAGATGTGATTGAATTTATCCATGCAATCTTTCAGATTTGACAGCTACATTGCCGTCTTCTGTTGGATTTATGTCATGTAAGTCAACAGTCACAACAAATAGCAGTTTCCTAAAGGTTTGTTCTGTGGTCCCGGTAGCTTAATTGGTAGAGCTATGGCACGTTAAGCCGGAGGTTCTGGGTTCGAACCCCAGTCGGGGCAAACTTTTTCGACAACTGCTATGAATCAATAACTATGTCCTTAAAGCGGGATTATGCTTAAAAACTATATATTCATACTACCCAACTCATGGGAGATGAGATGTGATTGAATTTATCCATGCAATCTTTCAGATTTGACAGCTACATTGCCGTCTTCTGTTGGATTTATGTCATGTAAGTCAACAGTCACAACAAATAGCAGTTTCCTAAAGGTTTGTTCTGTGGTCCCGGTAGCTTAATTGGTAGAGCTATGGCACGTTAAGCCGGAGGTTCTGGGTTCGAACCCCAGTCGGGGCAAACTTTTTCGACAACTGCTATGAATCAATAACTATGTCCTTAAAGCGGGATTATGCTTAAAAACATTATATTAATAATAATAATAATAATAATCGATCGTCGATTGCGTCGCGGCCTACCAGGTTGGCTTGGTCGCTTTGATTTACTGTCCCCCACTGAAAATTGCAGTTATATAACTGAGTGCGTAGACTCTAAATGCAATTTATTTATTT
Source organism: Sweltsa coloradensis (assembly GCA_024449915.1). NCBI lineage: Eukaryota > Metazoa > Arthropoda > Insecta > Plecoptera > Chloroperlidae > Sweltsa > Sweltsa coloradensis. The sequence continues at coordinate 22,192 of JAMZAV010000947.1, forward strand.
TATTTATCTATTTAATAATAATTTGTAACATTTTCCCATCATTGTATTGCTGCTAGGAAACAGCAAGAAAACTTAAGACTTCTTATACAAGATAACTCTTTTTTAACAATGCAGTGGAACTTAACAGGGACCCAAAGTAACAGTAATTTATGTTTTAGTGATAGAGCGGAAAATTCCAAACTGTTTATTATTTTCTTTAAATGATTTCACATCATTCTCCTAGTTACAATAATTGAAGGCTAATTGTAATTCAACTTCACCTATCTATTAATCTATCAGTTACAATAATTTCGCTTAGGCACATAACATTTCGAAATTATTGGCATGATGTTATTAAAGTGGGAACATCTTAGGCCAATCGGTAGACATTTAGGTATACATAATTACACATAGGACTTAAGAAGAATTTTTTTTAAAGTGTAATTAATTGGGAAATTAATCAATTAGCTAGCTCAAATACTTTCTCGGATATTTATTCTTGTTCAATGGGCTTTATTTGATACCAATGTCGACAGTGTAGTCTCTAAATTCAATGTATGTTTTGGTTAATTTATTAATTAATTTAATTAATCCATTTCATAAGAAAGTTACAGGATCGCAACTTGGGGCCATCTATTTCTTCTATCTAATTCGTATGCTTTCTTCTAGATTTAAGCGATTGTTAGGCTTAAAGCCGCCTCTATCCTTGGAACAACGGTTCCAATTGGCCAAACAATGGAACATTTTTGCGAGATAATCATACAATACTATCATAGTCAAACCACTTTAAAGTACAATATATAAATATTACAACATGACAGGTTATTTATTGCAAAACAAGTAAAGATGTGTCATCAAATATCAATTTTAAGATATTTTTCTATTATTTGTACACTTTATAGTTCGTTTTTCGCTTTCCGGGACAAACGACTGCTACGAATTGGATGAAATTTTCAGAGAACCTTTAAAATCTCTAATATTAGACTTTCAAAGAATTTAAGTGCAACCAAATAAATTTATCACGTGAAAAGAGCACTTTTCCACTTTTTCCACTTTTGAAACCGAAAATCCTGTAAAATTAACTATTATGAAAATATCTTCAAAATACATTGTTAGTATCATTATATTTTACCATTTTCTTGTATTGTTTGGTTGAAACTACTTTCAAAATATAATTCTATGCTAACAATGACAAAATGAAGTTGGATTAAAAACCTAGTTAAAAAGCACTCAATCCACTGAAAATGCTCATCCTTCAACGCGTATCATCTAAAACTCCAAAAAGCCTATACATTTTATTAGTTTAGTTCATGAATATGTTTTTTAAATCATAATCAAGTATAAAAACATCTTGCTAGCAACAAAAAATGTGTCGAATCTATGCTTGAATCACATGTTAGTGAAATTATTTACACTATTTTTGGCGTGTCTGCAATTTCTAAGAATGAAATCATATCTTTATTAAAAATTGATTGTATATTATATGGAAAGCATACAGTTACCTACAAATCGGTGTTTTAAAAAATAAAATCGGTTAACCGAGTCCCGAGTTATGTATTTTTTAAGGCAGTAGAGAGTAAGCGTTTCAATGATTGCACATTCAAAAAACAAAATGGCCTCTAAAAAAAAACGTATACCACAATTCGAAGTGACGAACTACCTGGGGCTGTTTCATAAGGTGCATACTAACACGTGGTCAAGTCAGATTTGAGATGTTAAGTGGGGTGAACGAAAAAAAAATCCACAGGGTCTGGCTCCTGGTCTACAAGAATGTGATGGCAGTTCCAGTTAGGGCCGGTTTTTCAATCAGTCGTTAAAGAGTTCATAAAGCTTAATCAGCTGATTAGCAGAAGTCGGTGTTTTTCAATGGCTCCTTAGCACTAATCAATTGATAAAAGCATCTTAACAGATCGTTAAAGTTACGGGCCGAAAATGAATCCGTTAAGGCTGTAACATACTGATTAAAGACCTTCGTTATAAATTGACATTTCCAAAAGTATTGCGTAAATACTTCCATGCAAATATGAACACAATATTTATTTATATTGATATATTTATTTGTTATTATTAATGAATTCAGTTTTTAAGTGGTAATATTGTTTTTATTCATATGTAATAAGCAATGACACATGTCACAAGTGATTTATTACAAAGTAGTTGATGATTTAATGGATTTTTATTGCGACCTAGACACTATTCCACTAGCTAGAGCATATTTTAGGATGCTTTCTGCAAGTACGTCAATATGCTATTGACTCATGCTTCGTTCAAGGGCTTAAATAGAAACTTGATGGAAAAATTGAAACATTTGAAGTGCATTTACATGGTTCAAATTGAATTGTTTAATGTTTTCAAGTGAAGACTAGAATAAAGTTTATGTACCGGTATTTTCTATAAAAAACTTTATTTAAACTGGAACTCACTCTGCAACAATAATTATTTATTGAACATTCAAAATGCGATCGTGTGCCTCCGCAATGTTCAAAACGTATAAGCGTGAAACATTAGACAAATTTCCAAGATAAAACAAAATCACCTCAATTTTATTTCCTATTTAACACCCCTCAAATATAATATGTGGGTGTGAAAATATAAAAAAGTTCAAATTAACGGGGATCGAACCCCAACCCTCCGTGCGGTAGGCTAAAGGCTTACCACGACGCCATGTCGGCCATGTGGATTTTGACCCACTACCTGCCTACCTATACGCAATGAGCTGAAGTAGATAAACACATTGTATAATATGTTTGGATCGTCAATATGGATGCGTGCTACAATAAAATAATTATTAAAACAGTCTTGGACCGCGCATTTGTGTAAGAATTGTTATTTTGAGGACATTTACTTCTTGCAACGGGCTCGCCACGGCCGAGTGTGTGGTGCACTGCTTTGGAAGAGTTCGTTAGTTAACGGACATTTAAAATCACATTGAAAAAAGGCAAACTGCACAACCATTGATTAAAACTCTTCGTAAAGCTTAACAGTCTGTTAGCTGACGAACACTTTAACAACTGATTGAAAACAATCTCTACAATCAAGGAACAGACCAGGATATAGAGAGATATTGAGAGTTGAGATTACCGTAGGTGCGGTAGTTATTTTCTAATGCATGCCACATGTTGAACCATACGTGGCTAATGTTACTAAACATTAGTATTAGGTACATACAAACTTCTCTTTGGCTTTTTTAAATCTTGGATGACTAAGTTTAATTGATTTGGAACCATATTTTTTTAAAAGAAACAAACTGGGGAAACTAAAGTGTAAGCATGTGTGTGTAACCTATGTACTTGCACGGGGTCTATGGCAGAGCCACAGCTGCCGGAGGCAGAAAAAATTCCAAATCTATTTGCGTCAATGCCCAGAAAACAACTGTCTAACAGGAAAATATCAATGGAATATGATGGCCCACGGGCTTTGTCTATACAATTTGGTAGTCATAAAATCATTATCAGACCTGGGTAGTAACGTAACGGGAGTAACGCGTTACTGTAACGAAATTACTTTTTTCAGTAACGAGCCAGTAATTTTATCATTGTAATTTGGCATTAGTTACGCGTTACCTTTACCCCGCGGCCCGCGCCTTTGTGTATCAAATATCAGTCACTGTGCCAGAGCGCCTGCTGCCTTTCAAAGTATCGCCTGCTTGAACAATGTGCATGTGCATGCAGCATTTCCGACATTTCGTAGGTCTGATCGAGAGATTTCGAGTCCCGAGTTTTTATTTCAGAACCTCGCCATGTTTACTTTTGGTACTTCCGCTTATGACGAGCGCCGTTGACGACGTAATTATCTACTTGACATCAAACATTCAAGTCTGTGTCAAATAAATCGATAGTCGAATTGTTACACTTGAAGTGTAGTTACAATATTTTGCCGATAGATGTCACCCGCGTAATCAATAATTTACTATACATCTATAGGCCTACGTCAATATCTACAATATCTCTGTGATAGACCTCCGCTGGTTTTAAAGTGTGGGCGTGGATAACACCCTGTCTGAGACCCGCCATCGGCAGACAAAGCACTTGCGTCATACTCGTCCGCACGTCAGATACATTTTAAATGAAAAAGTAATTTTTGAAAGTAATTTCACTATTTTTTTTCATAAAAAGTAACGTAATTTCATTACTTTCTTGGAAAAGTAACTAAATAGTAATTTAGTTACATTGTAGCTGAAGTAATGAGTATAATGTAATTTCATTACTTTTCAAAAGTAACTTACCCAGGTCTGATCATTATCTAGTGTTTCAAATATAATAGAGTTAAAAATTAAAATGCAAACTCAGCTGAGTATAAAGAAAGGGATATGTAATGGAATGGTCTAATGGATTGATGAGGGCATAGATGAAAGCCTGAACCAATAAAAATAAAGGTAATGGTTATGTATTTAATTCGTTGTATGCATGTTTTAATTTTTAATACACTTTGTATTTACAAAAAATAATTAGTGTAGGTATGTACCCTAAATAGTGATGTGCACTCTTATCAAACTAGAAGCGCTTCTAATCTACACATAAACAGCTGCAACACTAGTATGGCACAGAGAAGCCCTCATAATAATAGCATAAAGATGTTCAATGCCCTACCTAATGAAATAAAAAATATTAAATCTATACACACCTTTAGTAGGAACCTTAAAACATACCTCATTGAAGGCTGCTATTACAAGTTAACGGAATATGTACTAGGGCTTGGCTAGTGTAACATTGAGAACATGTTTTATGGATACTACATTTATATGTACTATATTTTTATATAACTTCTCTCTTTATGTATATATTATCTTTTGTTGTAAAAAATGTAAAATGTCTTTAAATAATTAATGTTAAATTTCTATGTATATGTATATGGCTTAGGTGGAAGAACAATCGTGCTTGATTGAACCTCGCCTTTTTGTTGTTAGGTTACATTTTTTTACATTTTTACTGTATGTATATTAAACAACAAATAAAGTACTATCTATCAAGAATGCAAAACATGATGATTGAATTCGTGCAACTGAGTAGGGCTGCCCAACGATAAAAAACATCATATCGATATCGTGAGGGGATATATCGATATCGTGATTCGATATCGAACTTTTCAAATCGAGTATCGATATTGTTTTTTTTTTTGAAAAAAAAATTTTGGATTTTTTTTTTTTTTTTTTTTTACGTGTTATTACGTTCTTTGGGCGTAACCAAGGCCCCGCCGGCAATACAGACATGCCACTGTCCGTCCCATGAAGAACAATCACAACAATACTTGCGGCGGCCCTGCGAAGAGATAGAAGCTAACTGACTTCTCTGTCTCTACCTCTCTCTCCCTGACTCTGTCTGGACACTACTCTAGTGTAACAACTTGAGCTGCCTCTTATGCTTTGCTGATATGAATGAGATTACACTGTGTTCTTGTTATCTTATCTGATAAGATAAACAAAACAAAGCAGCAAGAGTCTTGGCCCGAAGCCAAACTGACTTATCAATATGTAGTTGGTGGCGTGGGAGGGGGGGGGAAGGAACAGCGCTGCAGAACCATAACTCACTGCCACACCAACCATTTCTTGATTTATTTTTTTATTTTTTTATTTTTTTTAATCAAACGATAGCCTATACATTTTTATATCGATATCGAATTTTTTTCTTCATATCGATATCGTATCGAATTATCGATATTGTTGGGCAGCCCTACAACTGAGCAACGCCTTTGATTATTTACGTACCTAAACTTATTATTTAGTTGTAAAGAAAGTTAAAATAAGTTAAAACATGCATAACAAATTAAATACATATTATTATTATCCAATTATGGTTATTTATTATTGGTTCAGGCCTTCATAGTATGATGCCCTCATCAATCCATTAGACCATTACATATATCCCTTTCTTTATGGTAAGTGCTTGTATTTAATTTTTTAATATCATTTTTAAACACAAGAATAAATCATGATTTTATGACCACGTTTATCACGCGAGCCGAGTCCGAACTGGCTTGGGAGCAGACTGAATTTTCAGCTCATTTCAGTAACGTTTATCACACGCTGTCAGTCCGGACTAGTATGGTACAAGCTCAGTCCTAGCTCAGTCCGGACTGAAATGAGACGCTGTGGTTGGATAACTTACGAAGAAGGATGGCCGCTAGCATGTATTTGAGTTCGCTCGCATTTATCACCAATATTTCAGCCCGCACAGACCGAGCTAGCTCGGCTTCGTTACCAAGCTGGACTCAGTTCGGACTGAGGTGTTCAGCAGGCGATTTCAGTTCGCACTCAGGTCAGTTCGTATGTTTCAGTCCGGACTCAGCTCGCGTGATAAACGTGGTCTATGACTACAAAAATGTACACATTAAGCCCATATTTTCTATGGTACATTTTGATTTGTCATTATAGCTTTGTAGCTTTGAAATACGCCATACTTACTCAGGTGGTATTCCTCATAATCAGCCAGTGGGTCAAGTCCAAAGAAGGATGCTATGTTATCTGGATACCTTAGATCCAGGAAAAATATAACAAGCCCAATTAGGATGCAACATATCCCTGAAACAAAAAGGTGGGAAAGTACATACTTACTTGAGGATCACAGAAATAGTTATGCAAACAAAAACAGTATAATTACTAGTGAACACTCGTAAACTGCAGTAAATTCTGGCAACGTCTTATTGTGACATAGCAAGGGTAGACATATTTTAACTCTGAAAAATGATTGTTAATCGAAAAGGTCCAAAATGTGCCTGCATAATCGAATAATAATGTCGGTAAAAAATCATGCACCTTTTTGCAATAGAGGCATGATCATGATTAGATGTCTCATAAAGTCAAGACTAATTTTTGGGGGTTTGAAATACAGTACATAGTACCTATATGAATTTTATGTCTCTGTGATCACAAAATGTCAAATTATTCATTTATTATTATTCAGACAATACCAGGGGTGTGCAGTGACAATGTAGAGCTGGCATGCTTTAAAGGGGCTAAAAACCCAAAAAATTATTTTTTACCACGTGATCTATAGCACAATACTACACTAAAATGACAGTTAAAAAAATTATATCTTGTAACTGTGATTTAACACGAATTTTTGAATTTTTTTTATCCAGAAATTTTCAAAAATTGGCGTTTTGGGAAATTTATAAAATCGGCTTTAACCTGCTTCTTTTTTGGTCCACATAAATACTAGAGCATAGTACCAATCTAAAATGCCCCTTTATAACATCGTATCTTGAAACTGTGCCCAAATATACCCTCAAACACGCAAAAATATGCATTCCAAAATCACACCCCATCTTGGTAATCAGCATATTTTGACCGAACTACTTGCCCAAATTACAAATCAAAATATAGAGAATTTACAGAAAAGGCTGTAGAGTACGTCAATAATGGCCAATATTTTTTTGGATCAAAATCCTCCAAGGTCACGGGGCATAAAGATCGTCCCCATGTTATTTCTTATGGGAGATTTTTGCCGATGGGACCTAGCTCGAAAAATTTCATGTTTGACAATTTTTTGGGAGGTCATGGTGGCCCTAATAATTTTTCTGTTAATTGCTAAATTCATTACTAGTTAGCCTGAATGAAATATTGTTTTTGAGTTTAGCGGTTAAATACCCCTTTTAAGTGTGGCGTCAAATATGTCCAACCTACAAGCAAAGCCCCAGCCGCCAGAGGCTTGCCTCAAACACGTCTAAAACTACAAAAATGCATATAGTCCAAGAAAATAATGACATTTAGACCCTCTATAGTGTATTTGGGAGTACAAGCATAAAAATTGAAAAAATCATTGTTACATATTAGATCTTTTCTAAATAAAAAGATATATAAAATAATTGTCAATTTTAGTCGATTTTAGATGAAAAACACAATTTGAACTATTTTGACCTTCATGCACTGACCTAAATAAAAATTTGTTTTACCATTTGAATTTTTACTTTAATACAATATAGTTGGTTATGAAATATGGCTAAAAAAGAATAATCAAAAAAAATTATTGTGAAAATATGTCTTTTTTAATGATTTTTAAATTTATTTGCTGCCTTACTTTTGTGAAAATAAAATGTCCTATTATGCGATTGTAAATTTTAAAAGTTTTGTCCTTATGAACATTTTATAAATTTGTAATTTCTTATGTGTTGTATTTGTAATGAAATACCTATATTTGCTAAATAAATTAACAATATTCCAAGTAAACATTAAAAGTCGCTCGTGGGCTGACCTAATCCACCAAAACTGCTGTAAAAGGCACTTTCTCCTGTTGTGTCTGAAGCATACCCCCACCCCACCCCCTCCGCAAACCCCTGGACTCGGGGTATGAGATTGTTTCTTAAGGAGAAGAACCACTCGATTGTGCACTTTCGCATCCAGGGATAGGCAACGCAAAATAGATAGATAGACATCTTTACTTAATGCTGCAATTTGGAGGAGCAAAATTGATCCATCTATGAACATTAATGAATTTCTAATATCTATATTAGAAAAAAAATTAAACATCTTGAAGTTCTGAGGGCCTTGCCTGCCCAGACTGCACACTCCTGCACAATACAATAGACAATTTGCCAGGTGGTACAAATACAGTACAAGTTTTGTACCTGCAGACAAATATCGTGCACCAACTGTTATTTCAGACACCATTTTTCCTTGTACAGAAGTGGAATTTAAAGGTTAAAAAACGTTTAAAAAATCAATGCTAAAAAAAAGTAAAAATGTAATTTTGCACTAGTATCAAACAATTTAAATATAATGGCTGATAGTGAGGTTACCTATGTCCCGACCAAAAAAATTAGAAAAATATGTTACAACTTCTATCTATATTAATATTTAAGGCCTTCTTTTAACCAGCCAACTTTTGAACCATGTTTCTTTGAGTGTGTTGGTCAGATGGCAATACAAAAACCTTGGGAATACAAACATTATTCGTCTTATTTACACTGAAAAAAATAAACATTTGACTAATTCATACCAGTATAAACATTCTAGTTTTGGAATCAGGGGTTAACAGATCCACTAAACCAAAGGTGGTGACTATGATCATGGACACAGTGAATGATTGGGTTAAAATTTAAAAAGTAGAAAATATAGCTGGAGACGATTGTAGAAAAAGTCATTGACCTCCTTAACTCACCCACGACTAGTGTAAGCCAGTAATTGACCCCAAACTTGGTTCGCAGCTCACCATCTTCAAATGGGATGACTAATGGTATTGGATTTCGAATGGATGCCCATAGAATACAAGCTAATACTTGGAACAGGCCTGTCATTGTTGTGAAGAATGCTCCATAACGGATAACAGAGAGGAAGAGAATGTTAGCCATAAGCCAACATGGAAATGCAGCCCTGAAAAAACATGAGTTATGGGGCACTTAAAATATTGGCCATTAGAGCACACTTTCCATAACACTTTTTTAAGATACCATACAACATTTTACATAAATTAAAAAAAATACAATTTCACTTCAGCTAGACAAAACATTATGAATTATTATGCTGATATTATTAGAACAGTAAGGTTAATAAAATACCGTTTTTGGGACTGTATATCAATTTAATTTACTCTATCTTCATTAAAGGAATTATCTCATCTTGGTAGCACTTCATAGCATATCTTGAACCATTCAATTTCACGGAAATAGATCTTAGATGCAGCTTGATCAGACATCTGGTTGCTAAGTAAATAGAGTTTTAAAACATCACTGCACGAAAACTAGTGGCCAAAAAATGACGTCACTGTACGGCCACTCATCGAGTCGACCTGAGCGTGTAGCCGGTCCGCGGCCGGCTCGCGTTACGAAGTACTCGGCTTTCGAGACCCAATCAGTCGATTTCTCGCAGCTGTGCGTTTCGTTTGTAGAGCACCAATTATGATGAAGATGATGATATGATGATGATGAATTATTATCAGTTATGATGATTATGATCAAGTATAGCGAGTATACCACGTGCTTCTACTCCTTCGTATGGATAGTGAACTCGCTTTGGAAGATACTTGAGTCTTTCTTTGTGGTAAGATTCTAGGGCACCTGTGTAAAACATGTTATTTTGTATGTCAAATTCACATTACATTATGATCTAGGTACCAAATATGAAACATTTATTGATATATACGTTTTAGCAGTACGTTCATGCAGCAATATAATATTCATGCTGTGAATGTGTGATATGTGTGTTTGTGCGTGTTTGGGGGGGGGGGGTTGGCATCTCACCCTATCGTCATCTGTGTTTTCATTATTAGAAATGATATGTATTTGTTTGAATACGAGTGCGTTGGTAAGTGCGTGGAAAGAAGTATTCTCAAGTATCGCATAACTTATCACGTATACAACACAGATTGCGCGCTGGGTGTTTACGACCGCTCAGATAAAAATGTGAGTGCGAGCTTGTGTCATGTACAGTCGTGTTAGGAAGGTTCTATTTCTAATGTTATTGTCTGCTAGATGGTTTGGGGCTTAAGTTGGGTTGAACCTCGCGCACAACGCTCTTCTGTAAAGAATGACTGTTTATTATCATTGATTTTGAATGATTCTACATATGATGGTTATTGCATATACATGCATTTGCTCACAATATTAGGACAAAATGTGCACGGAAAAATATAAAATAAATATTCTTTATGAAAAATAAAGACAAGGATGACAATAGTTGCTGGTATGCTTATGATAACTTATCACAGTTTGGAAACCGATGAAATGATAGCTGTTTGTGTAATTTATTTTCTATTATTATTTTTATATTCACCTGCACTTGATCACCATTTTATATTTAGACTAACATACACCATTATAATATAGCATCGATATTATTACACTATTACTTCAGCTGATGCAAATTCTTTCACCGCACTATTGAATGATGATACTATACTGCAATGTTATCTCTTTATGCGGGGCGGGGGACCGAGCGTGCATACGAAGCTCAAGTCAGCCAGCGAGCCGGGCGTACAATGACGTCATTCCACGTTCGGCCGGAAAACCACTAAAATCGCTGCCGAGCGCAGCAGAATTTTTTGGGATTTTTTCCCTTTTAACCAACGTTCTAAAACATCAACACCTTTAACATATTAAAAGTTTTTCCAAGTTGATATACCGACTTTAAAGAACATGAACAGTCAAAAAAACTGTATTTCAGTAAAAGGTTATGAAATGAAATAACAATTTTAGGACTTAACATGTTTTTTATATAACAAAACTAGTAAATATTGCTTTAATTTATTAGTTGTGTTATTTACAGTCTTGGGGAGGAACGCGTTCTTAGTAACGCGTTCCCGGGAACGCGTTCCTTTTTCGTGGGAACGCGTTCCTTTTTTTAGATCAGGAACTTGTAACGTCAAAGTTACTATTTCGTGGGTACTTGGAACGAATTTAACGTTCCTTAATAAGTTCCTTTTGTCGTCGTAATCCCGTCGAATTCCAGTACCTGATATCGTAAACTGCAGTATGAAAAATATCAATGTGACATCTTGTGTTTTCAAAAATGGCACCACCCTCGTCAGATGGCCTGGGACTCACTTTAATAAATAAGAGTAATGAAAAATTAACTCATTTCACATTTATTATTGTTTAAATCAGTGATGGTATAAGGAACGTGAAAGGAACTAAGTTCCTTTTGGGGAACGAGAAACGTTTTAGTTCCTTTCTTATTGAAAAGGAAAGAGGAACGTCTTAGTTCCTTTTTAGGCAGAAGTGACTTAACTTTTCAAAGTTTCTTTTTTGGGGGAACGTGCCCAAGACTGGTTATTTATAAATAACATGTTAAGTCCTAAAATTGAATTTCATTTTATAACCTAACTGTTCTAATAATCTCGGTATTTAATATTTATATTAAAGATGAGTTTTACCATTGATTTGTGCCTAGTATTAGGAAAAGAGCAAAAGAGAAATGCAGGGAGTGGCATGGTAGAAATACTAGTCAGTATTTTCCATGGCTTAAGTTTGTTTATATAAAGCTTAACAATTTATATCTCTACTTATGCAAGACATTGAGCAAACTTTGAAGCATGGCATAACTTACTTTTTTAATACGGAGTACATTGAGATTGTATTGCAGTGTTTTATTGCATTCACGCCCATTGCAAACAATATTATCTGTTGCTTGAATACCTAATATGCACATGAGGAAAGGCGAGAGGAGACCAACAGCTTACCTTAAAGATTGTAGGTAGCTGCTCGAGACGAGGTGCACATATATTAACAATTAACAAAACACAAATGTCGAACGTTTCGGCCTACGCGGCCTTAGTCACCGACCGTTTTGTTAATTGTTAATATATGTGCACCTCGTCTCGAGCAGCTACCTACAATCTTTAAGGTAAGCTGTTGGTCTCCTCTCGCCTTTCCCCAACCACAAACACCAACCTAGCCGATAGACCCTATCTAAACCAACAATAATATGCACATGAAATGAATATGAAGTTGCATTTTGGTAAGTTGATTTTCAGAACAAGTTACATTTGCGTCTTCCTGAATGGATTAAAATATAGTGCATACCCCAAACTATTAATTGTATTCAGCAAAGACTTGACCTATGACACTATATTTTAAACAAATTAAGTTTAGTCTAAATACGTGGGGAATTAAGTCCAGAATTTACATAGAAGTGAAAATAATTAAAAGTAAAAATACTGTACTCATAAAGGAACAACATAACTACAAAGCAATGACATGACACTCACTTAAACTAAATAATTGGAATACAAGTACATTAAAGATGTTTTTTTTATTTTTTTTGTTGTATTTGTTTTTATAGTATAATTATTATACCCTCATCATTAAGCTGTAGTAATGTCTGTTGTGCTAAAACTACACTTGTATTAGTGAAAAATAATTTCAAGCCAATGCAATCATTTAATTACAGAAGTTTCATTCTTGAGTGCCTGTCTTAACAGATAATAAGTTAACAGACATTTATCAATGCATTTGCATGTTTTGATACGTGCTATGCAACTTCCCACTTTTACTGTTTAGTAGAGATATGAACATCATATTATTTTGCTTAAGGGAGGGTGGGAGAGTGTTTTGCCAAGCTTGTAACATAAATAGAAAGTAAATCACTTGATGAATGTTTATTCTATAGGCAACAAAAAAAACTTAAAAAAGCATGATATTTACAGTTACATCGCCTGTAAAATGTGAAGGAATAGAATGGATTATTTTGGGGCTTTAGGGAATATTCGTGAATATTTGCATCTTTCTACCGGAATATACTATATAGGCCTAATATGTGCATATTTCAGTGTGTTTTAGGGAATATAAATCAGACAACTCACCACATGGCAATATGAGTGTACCATCCAGCTGTGCGATAATAACGTCCAAACCTAAAACCTTCTCCATCAATTGTGAAATAGTCGGCAACCCAGAGGATTGGTAAGGGCAAACCTTGACGTTGCGCTTGTCGGAAATCCTGTTGAAGATGACCCGCTGAAAAGTAATACAAAAAACATTTTTTATTAATATATTGATGTATTTAATGTCTTGTCATATTCAGTTTACAAAGTAGGGCAACAAAATGAAATTAATTACAAAAAGATTAAACAAAGAGACATGTTATATGGAATTAATATGGGTGCAGTATGGTTTATGCAAAGGAGGAAACCATTTTTGGCTACATTACGAGCTTGAGATTCTGCAGGATTTTGTTAATTAATGTTACTGTCGGGTAAACATTTTCATATCGATAATCATACAATGTTAAACCGATAATATACCAATAAAGTAGGTATTGTTTTGAATCTTTTCTATCAATTAGTAATCATTATTTTAGCAAATTTGTGTTACGGAATACTGTAAAATAGGGATACACATCAATACTGTTTTCATTATCAAATATCAAAATCGAATATAGTCTATATAGTTTTAATCGTTACCAAATGGACCAAATCCTAATCTTCCCTGATCCCAGGTCCACCAAAACCTCTCGTTATAGTTGATGGTTTCCAAATCCAATGGGTTTTTCTTTCCCTTGTGTTCCTTGTCAACGACTTGCAGTAAAGTGACGTTGAGCGAACGTAGACCCAGCTTCAGTCCAATCCTAGCCTTTATTTCATGACCTTGACCTGCCTTGTACGGGGTTTTACTTGTGATATGTGCAACCTCCCAATCCTGGCCAAAGTTGCTAGCTGTAATGTAAGCATAATATACAATGTGATCGACTTAAAACTTTCAAGTCAGGTAAATACAAACCAAATTAATACTTTTTACTTACTCATCAAAACTGCACCAATAAAAAGACTCGTAGTTACATGTATCAATGTAAACCAGCTCTAAAGAAAATAAAAACATACTCATGTAAAAATATTTATTTGTTTTCATACTAAGTTCTGAGAGAGGGCTCCACAATATACACACGTTTAAATAATGAAGGCAATATTAATTGGATGAGCGTAGCAAAGATTCCATTCTACTACACTGGAGAAAAAAATCCGGAATGTTTTTTTTTTCTTTCTTTCTTTTTGTATTTTTGTCTGTTTGTCCACACAATTCCGGCTAAACCGATACTCCCGATTACGATGAAATTTTATGGAGGCCTTCGAAATCTCTGAACTTAGAACTGACACGTTTTTGAGCGCAATCGGAAAATTATTTCTCGTGAAAATCGCAATTTTACGATTTTTTTCGATTTTTAAAACATTTCTTCGACTTATGACACTTACATACTTTATCCGATTTTGATGATTTTTGCACAGAACCTTTATTTTATGAATTAAGATATTCTTGGGAAATTTGAGCGCAATTGAAAAAATATTTATCATAGAAATCGAAATTTTACGGGGTTTTTCTTTTTTTAAACAATTCTTTGACTTATAACACCTACATGCTTTATCCGATTGTAATGATTTTTTGCAGAACCTTAATTTTATGAATTAATATATTAGTGTTAAATTTGAGCGCAATCGAGAAATTATTTCTTATAAAAATCGCAAATTTACGATTTTTTTTAACAATTACGATTAATTAAAATAAATTAAAAAATTAAAGTTAATTTTTTATTTAATTTAATTTAATTTAAAAAAAATTTCAACTTAGTAATGATTTTTCCACAGAACAACAGAAAATTCGCATAACACATGGCAGCTCAATGCACCAATTACGCTCATCCAACAACGCGGCGGGACTTAAATGTTTTCCTAGTTCATATAATGAGACATTTAAAAACCTATTTTGAAAAGGATCTAACCCAACCACTACTGCATTGGAAGCAGTATAAATTTACTAATATTCTCTATGGTATATTGCTGACTAATGAATGACTAATGACACAGCTAATGCATTAAATGAAAAATAATTAGACATTACACTTTTATAATTTTATTTTTTATTTTCATGAACAATAACTAAAAAGATGCTAATAGTGAAATACCCAATTATTTTTTATTTAAATATTAACCTTTTATATGGTTACAATCCTTGTTATGGTGATATTTTTTGATATTATGATTAATTACAACATTGCCTGATTTGACCTCTAGGTGACATCCTGTTTCCATATGTAGAAAGTCCTGGATTTGATTCCCAGTTAAGACAAAAGTTTTATCATATAGTGTAATTTATCAAAATAACACTGGAAAGCAGATTCTAGAGCAATTAATGCACAACATACAAAGTATCAGAATGAAGGCTTCTTCTATGGAGGAGCATAGATGAATAATGTATGGTAGATAAACAACCACACACTAACTTACCGTCTTCCCGCTGGACCCTGGCACAACTAGGTAGAAGCACGCAGCCAATATGACGAATGCCGCGATGAATCCTGCCTCCAATACATCGACATTGGCTGCAGTTTTGTGTTGGGCAAACTGTGTAGGAAACCCTTCACTTCGAAACGCATCAAACCACCCGGACATTCTCATCGAGATAATAAGCAGAGTGGCAGTGACATTAACGATCTCAAGCTCGTAAAGCGTTGGGCCTACCACATCTTTTTTATCACTCACTTCTGCTGATAAGATGGGTGACTTACAACACACATCCAGGATGTGAGGAGCAGGAAACTTATGGTTATGGTTTGGGTTTCAGTTAGGATTTAGATAAGCACTGCCGGAAAACATGCCTTCACACTGTAATTACTTCAAATAGAACAATATTACATTTCCATTAAACATTCACATATTTATTAGACAATTTTTTTACAATATAAAATACAAAGTCAATGCTATGATACTGAGACTAAGTTGATAATACTATGAGCCTGAGATGTAAAGCCTGGCATTATTATTACTAGGGAAACGCCAAAGTCGTTGTTAAACGAGTGAGTGAGCCATGTGTTGAGTACCCGATTACATTACTTTTCTTCCCCCTACCTTAGGCCTACCTAGCCTATCATAGGCTAGAGAGGCGCACTATGACCTTACAGTTGACGCGCCCGTCCCCGTATACCAACTCTTTAAAAAACTATTATTTATACGAATATAATTATCAAACTTAAATGCAAATGTTCCCGGGTACTCACCACATGACTCGCTCACGTCGTCTAACTACGACTTTGGCGTTTCCCTAGTCTAGTTGGCTAAGGCGCCCTTGTAGCCGAAATGTGAAAGAAGTGGGTTCAATCCCCTGGTCGGGAAAGATTTTGTAATTTCTAGATTGTATTTAAAAAATAATTAAACATGTTTTGAAATGCATATAACGCAGTGTAGTCCATCATCTGTGGCAATAGGGCCTACTATGGTAAACATAGCCAGTACGAAATACGTGAAAATATTGCAAGGTTTACTCAATCTACGAGCGGAATTTGGGTGTACCTTGACGTCCAACATTCGACAGACCTTGCATTGGCACGGCATTACACGGCCAGGCGAAAAGCAAACAAAATATATTTTCAAATCTAAAACATTGTCGTTAAAATAATTTCTAAACATTGGAAGTCTATTTTTCAGTTTATCATTTCTTGTAGGTTTAAATCGCAATGAATCTTGCTGATTTTGTTAGCAGTTCTCAATAAACTCGTACCGGATGTCTGTTTAAAATTTCAGCGCAATCTGTTCAGCGATTCGGCTGATTTTTAACGTACACACACACACACACACACGCACGCACGCAGAAAAACAATTAGGGCCGTTTAAGTCGAATGGAAATCACTACGTTCGCTACGCTCACTCGTTCAACTAAATTATTTTACTTTATTTTACTGTATTTTATTTTATGGGTCTGGATTTTGATTTTGATTTTTTGTGCAATGAGTTTTAATGTAGAATTTCCAATTACATACCAAAAATGCTGGAAATGCTGTAAAAAATGTAAATAATAAATTTCAATTTGTGATTTTTCTTAGTATTCTTCAACTTAAGTACATACTGGATGTACAGTAATCCCCTTCAGTCACTGAAGCCAGCCCAAAGGGGAGTTTAAGCACTCAGCTTTATATTTTTTTCCCCAGGTGAATGATTATAAAAAATAATTTTATAAATTAAATCACATTTCAAGATCTTTAACAATTAATCAATCTATAGGATGAGTACACAAATTCCTTCATTAATTTATCGATTTTGGATTAACAATTTGTGAAATGTCCGTAATTTGATTGATTTTTTTTAACTTAAGAATTTATGCCCAGTTTTTTTAAACAAATTTTATTATTGGTTCCTACAGTTTGAATCAATTTAAATGAGCAGGCTATTTTTTTCAATTTTTAGTTCAACAGTTCAATGAGAATTTCACAATTTTTTTGTATTTAATTTTTTTACTTTTTTGGCTTATGTGTCACAATAATTGTGGCTAATTCTTTGCAACCGAGTATGAATGTCAAAAGAACGGTTTATTATTAACGTTGCTGCAAAATAGGATAATGATATTAGTAGCTGTTTGACTGCAATCATATGAAAGCTGAGCGCATGCGCTTTTCCCGGGCCAGCCTTAGCAAATACCAAGGAACCATGACCACAGGTACTCAAATTTCAAACTTGTTATTCGGCAACTGAAAGATGGAACCTGTAACATAAACAATAATCCCCATTCCATTTCAATTTTGTAATAATAATAGATTAAAATACTTATTGGGGGACGAGGAGGACCAGGAGGGGGCAATGTAAAAAAATACATAATCTGAATTTTTACAAATTAAGAAGTAATAACTAGGTAATTGGCAATTGAGTATTGAGGTATAAAAGCTATTTTACATAATAATTATTAAATGCCTACCCTCGATTGTAGTATTAACAGCTTAAAATAGATAGGCTATCAACATTGTTCATGACAAAAATAACAAATTGATTATAGGTAGATCGTTGGGGGAAATAATCGTATCGATCAATATATCGATTAACAAACGGCAGCCCTAAACACCAGTCTATACAATATCAAGAAGCACTCTGGATAAATGTGGACTGAATGAGAGATATATTTCCAGACTTCTTTGTAGGGTTGTAAATGTCGACCTTGTCAATGAATTACCGAGAAAGTGAATAGGGTGTACGCACACTTCAATAAAGGTGAACGGTGGTACGAACTTCTTTTGGGTTTACATATTGCCGGGGTGTTTCATGATTTAGTGCAAGAACAACCTATAGGCCCTGTGAATAAACAGTATATAGTCCACACCAGGTCCAGTTGGCAATGCCATTCAATTTAAAAACCAGATTCTAGTGTTATATTTTAGTGCCAGCTCGGCTTGGTATGGACTGTAGGTACCTGCTGAGTCCCGATGACCCTGGCTGAGGTGATGGAGACCGTCGCTGATCTTGGAAGCCGTCAGCTGGAGAAGTTTCCCTGATAGACATATTATAAATACAGAATTAGGACTAGTACTTGTAAAATAAAAAACAACAGTACCTAGACCTACTTGTTCAACACATTGTTAAAGCAACAAGATACTTTTAAAAAGTAGTGTAAGACCCGGTTTATATTACTCGCGTTCGGCGCGGGTTGGAATGCGAGCTACAAAGCTGGATGAAACTTGAAATAAGCATGTAAAAATCAACAGTCGTTGCGTCGAATGCGAGTATGTTAATATCAGTCTAGGAACGTCTCAGTTCCTTTTTAGGCAGAAGTAACTTAACTTTTCAAAGTTCCTTTTGTGGGGGAACGTGCCCAAGACTGGTTAATATAAACGGGGTCTGATACAGCTAATCATTAATCCATCTTTAAATTAGATATTCAATTTTTTTAAGTTACATTCATTCTTAAGTATGTAGCTTGCTCTGGTATAACAGCTATAATTTTAAATTTGATCCACTATGGACAACTACAGTCTAAAATGAGTTTAGGTGAAGGCTACTTATGCCATTGCATACAAAACAAATATACACACATGTACACCCAGGCGATATATAAATCAAGGGGTCTGAAAGATACCTCTTTTCACGAATTCGTGGTCAACTCTTGGTGCCATTATTTATATCGCCCTGTGAACTGGCATATCGATCGAGGGAAGCCCCTAGACTATTTTGATGTTATTAATATTATTTAGGAGGCTTTGAAAGACTCTTGGTCAAAAAAAGTCAATATCTAGAAGGCAGTCAAGAAAATACATTTTATCAAACAAAAGCATAAACAAACTTCGGTGGTTTGCAATAAGACTTGACAGCTAAGATAGAATTATTCGAATTAATTAGAAGCTAAGGCAAATATAAACTAAGCATAGTCTTAATGCTATGCCTAGGCCAAGGTATTGATATTAATGCTCTCTTTACGTTTCATATAATTTCTTCTAGGCTTGATAGTTTCTCTGGTGAATAGAGAATTTTCTTTGACATCAGCAGCCATGTTTCTTATTACGTCGATAATGCAGTTCACAGGGCGATATATAATGACACGAGAGTTGACCACGAGATGTCGGTGAAAGAGGTACCTTTCAGACCTCTTGATTATATATGACCCTGGCGTACACACTTATTGTTTTCTGTTGTTGTGTCAATGTATTTTCTATTTTATCATGAATTTTATTAATGCATTATTAATTATTATGTTTAGTAGGTTGCTAAACACAGACACTAATTGTGAATGGGGATAGTCCCTTTTCTAGCAACCTATAATGCATTTGTGTGTTAAACAATAAATAAGTTTGTATAAGCAAGGTTAACCAGAAAAATCAATTTAAATTCTTCCTAAGGTAAAATCCCATGGTATTTACTATTTATATGTATTTGATTTCAAACATAATATCTATTAACCATGTTTGATTAGTTACAGTCACTTATAATTATTTCATTGCGTGATTTATTGCTGGAGTGATGTTAATTTTATGCTACAGCTACCTGATAGGAAAGGAAGATAAGAAGTACGTAGCATGCTACCAGCTGTGCAACATGCTACTTGTAGTGTTCTGGTTCAACTAGCTAGCTAAGGCAATTCCAAAGCACTCTTACCGTTATTTTGAAAGTCAAAGGAAAATGGCTGATAGTTGGTTGAATGAAAGAGGAACTTGAATAAAAAAGAAGACAAAATTACGGAACAATAGTTCCCGTTTGGCCATTATATGCAAATTTTGGGTCATTAAGAAAATTAAAGTTCTGGGTACAATACTTAATTTTGAGCTATGATTATTTTTTATTGTTTAAACACACCTTTGTCTCTGGACTGAGTATAAGGGAAAAAAATTCTAAAACAATGTTCGATGGGCGATTTTTTTTTGTCATATGGTACAAATAAGAGTTTTGAAACGATTGACGAAAAAATCAACAACAAACATTTCAGAAAATTATTTTTCCTCATTCTCAGTCTAGAGACAAAGGTGTGTTTAAACAATAATAAAAAATCATATCTCAAAATTAAGTATTGCACCTAGAACTTTAATTTTTTTATTGATCCAAAATTTGCATATAATTGCCAAAATAGAGCTATTGTCAGTGTTGGGTAAGTTCCTGCAAAAAAGGAACTTTTAAAAGTTAAGTTACTTGGCCTTCAAAGGGAACTTTTAAAAGTTACATTTCCTTCACATAAAAAGGAACTTTTGAGTTCCCGAAATAATAAAAGTTCCTGATTAAATGTTCCTTTTATCAGATATATTATGGTAAATAGGATTTAGGTCACGATTTTTAAGCCACATCGTCGCGAGCAAAATAAAATACAGATTCATTATTCGAGGTCACGCCTCCTAAAAATCATATTCTACTGTTTTTTATCAACAATTTTCATATCTGTATCAGCTAAATAGTAAATATGTTTTGAAATGTAGAGGCATGGTGGGTTTTGTCAACTCCAAGAGTGAAAGGAACTTCTAAAACTTTATTAAAAGTTACCCAAAGTTTGTAACTTTTGTGTTAAAAGTTCCTCCAATTTAAAATGGAATGTGTTGCTGAAAAAGTTCCCGAAAAAGGAACGCGTTCCTAGGAATGCGTTCTTTTTTTAAAGTTTCTACCCAACACTGGCTATTGTCCGGTAATAAAAATCTTTTTTCCCATCTAAGTTCCTCTTTCATTCAACCAACTTTCAGCATTTTCCTTTGACTTTCAAAATATCGGTAAGAGTGCTATGGAATAGTCTTAATTAAAGAAATTATTTTGCAAAGCTAAACTAGCAGACACAAAGTACATTCTATGAAGATGTGATGATTGAAATGTAATAAATAAAGAGTTTACATTATGCACACTTTAAATCAATGTCCATCCCTAGTAGTTGATGCATTTATTTGTAGTGTAGTACTGCTTTACAGTTTACCTTAAAAGTGGAACATTGAGGTATTGGGGCTGATCGTCGTCGTCGTCATCGTCATCTTCATTGGATTGCACTGGTGTTCGGTACAGAGACTTTTGTACATTATGCATTGCTGTACGTCGTCTCAAAACATACTGGAAAGAGATTGTCTTCTATCACTTCAGTTCAAAAAGAAGAGTACCTACCTACATTGCCTAAAATAATTGCTCAATACAGAGGAGCAAATTTACTTGATTTTAGGTCACAAATGAACAGGTTGCACCCCAGTTTCCAGATGTCTAAAATCAAAAAGCTAGTTTGCATGCAAATGTAAATGTAAGTCACATTATAATGATATGTAAAAGCCATTGTGTATGAGTCATCTTCCTGCAGCTGTGACCATGAAATATGATGACTGTAATTCCAAGGTCTGGGATAGTAAGGAAACCAAACAATACACTGAAATAGTCAACTGCTATATATAAGGTTGAGCACTAGGGCTCTGCCATCTTGGCCATGCAGTTGCTAGGGAATGATGTCACACTATTTTAGCATATAATAGATTATGAGAGGGTGGGGTGTTGTCATAAGAGTGTAAGGGGGACCGACGCTTTAGAGTCAACCAAAAAGAAAAACAAATACTACCACTCAAAAATGTTTGGCAAACATTTATTATGACTTATGATGCGAGGTAGGGGATGAACAAATCGTGTTATTGTACAGGAAGTTAAGTTTGGGGATAACAATGGCCAAAAAAAATAATTTGCATGCAACTGTCCTCAGTTTTATGTCTTCCAATGTTCAATTCAATGTGCAACCTGTAATCAAGTAAATATGGAAATGGTCAAATGGAACATAGGCCTACATAACACAAAATCTGAAAAACATGATGATAATCAAACCAGAATGCATATACCATTGAGAAAAAGTCAGTGATCTTCTCTGTAATTGCCACATTGTATTTTGTGTTAATACAATTTTAGGAATCAATTACATAATAGTAGTATAATATTTTACAATGATGGAAACACAAACACAGCCAACATACCTCGGTTCTTTCTGATTCTGTCTGGTTGACGCCATTTGAAGTAACGACTTGGTTGAGATCCATTTCACCAGCAAACTTACTATGTTTAGTTTTGCGTATAACAACTTCCATTTCAGATTTAGCTAAATAAAGTAAGAAAGTATATTTAAACATAAGTAGTAATTACTAATTGCAATTGGTTTAGGTTGGTACATCAAGTGTAGTGAAGTAATTGCTACAAAAAATAGCATAAATTAAATTTCTCAACTGGCAAAATGCAAAACAATTTCTACACGTAGGTATGCATTTTGTACTGACTAAGATCAATGTACTAGCCTATGTCGTTTTATTACTTGAACAAAAGGGAAAAAGAATTTCTGACCTTGTTTATTTTTAGCAGCCATTTTGACTTTGCAGTCAGTGGCCATTTTTCTGTATCTCTTGAGTGAACAAGACCTCGTGTCGAAACGTCTCATATTTTTTTCTGTTTTGTACTTGTCTATTTATGTCTCTATTTATCAAGAAATTCAGCAGCCACCATCACTGTTCAAAGGTAAGCTGTTGGATCCTATCTCACACCAATATACTCCAGCCGATTGGCATTCTATCAACATGTCAGACAAACATGTCAGAACCATTAAGTTGTTTCCAAATTAAATATAATGCAATGTTTTATTTTGGCTGTTGATAATCTGAATTTTTTAGACATTGTTCACATGAATCAATGTATTGGTCCTCTATTATTAACAAAAACTAGAGTAAACTATGATTTTTAACAAAAACCAGAGTAAACAATGAACTAATTTATATTACACATAGATGCACATCGATACTTTTTTCATTATCGATTATCAAAATGGCAATGTCATTATCAAATCGATATTAGCGATAATATTGATATCACCAGCAATGCCTGTTCCCACCTATAAGTGGAACCTCAAGTGTAGCAAGTGTAAGTCAAAATAATACAATTGCGTTCCATTTGATGCCTTGCTGTCTTTGATGTCATGTGTTTGGCATCCGTTATCGCTTGATAGCTCATTTCCAAACATAAATCTCGAGTGTGACACAATCAGCTCAGCCATGTGCATGGCACAACGTTAGATAATCTCAGTCTTTAGAGTTTGATTCGTGCCACTATTGACCAATTATTTGATATTTCGATAATCGATAATGAATTTTGGTTATTGATTATCGAAATTATATCCATTATTATTGATTATCGATCGATAATATTGATTATCATTTGCATCCCTAATATTTAGAGATCCAAGTAAATGTTTTTATTTTTTCCGAAAATTCGTTTTCAAAAATGTAAAAAGTGGTGTTATATGTTTTTATTCTATTTTCGCATTTCTCACATGGAAAAACAGGGGGGAATTCCAATATGCACACAAATTGCAATTGTTTTCATGGCACAGATGTCACCCAAGGATCGTTTCTGCAGTCTTTCATAATTGATGTTACTAGGGAAACGCCAAAGTCGTTGTTAGACGAGTGAGTGAGCCATGTGTTGAGTACCCGGTAACATTCCTTTTCTTCCCCCTACCTTTGGCCTCCCTAGCCTATCATAGGCTACAGTGGAGCATTATGGCCTAAGCTATGACCTAAACTTAAATACCCTATTATTTATTTATACGAATATTATAATCAAACTTAAATGCAAATGTTCCGGCGCACTCAACACATGGCTCACTCACTCGTCTAACAACGACTTTGGCGTTTCCCTAGTAATATTCGTATAAATAAAAGGGGATTAAAGTTTAGGTCATAGCTTAGGCCATAATGCTCCACTGTAGCCTATGATAGGCTAGGGAGGCCAAAGGTAGGGGGAAGAAAAGGAATGTTACCGGGTACTCAACACATGGCTCACTCACTCGTCTAACAACGACTTTGGCGTTTCCCTAGTTTTATAAACAAACAGAAAGCACGCCAATTAATGGCGGCGTAGAATGTGTTTTTTGTTTGCAAAAATAACAATTTAAACACGGCCCATACTATGTTTTAATTATTCCTGTTTGATCTTTAATTGTTTGTACCAAGGCAGTGATCAAGATCCACGAATCTCAATGGAGTTTCTACAAACCATGGATGTAACTATTTTAAGTCCATGCACAAACCAATCGTATCTTCTGTCGCTAAACGCAAATTTGTATAGTATAAAAAATTACAAAAGACTAAAATTGTATGGGATTATTCATGTGCATCGTACTTTATTTCGCATGCCAACCATCTAGGTTAATAATATTAATTACAAATAAATAAATAATTTCTGTAGTGTTTTAACATTGCAGAATAGTATAAGAAACATAGCCAGTACGAGAACAAGCTAAGATTGCAAGGTTTACTCAATCTCCGTGCGGAGTTTTGGGTAATCTTGAGCGTGCAAGTTTCGATGCATCTTGGCCAGTGCCGCGCACCTCTTGACATTCCAAAAATTATAATTCTTCCCGAAAAAACATTGTTGTTAAAATAGAACCTACACATTTAAGCCCATTTATCAATTTATTATTTACCTACCTAAGGTCTCCCTAGCCTATCATAGACTAAAGTGGTGCATTATTACCTTACAGTTGACGTGCCCTTATACCAACTCAACTTAAAACACTATTATCTATACCGATATAATTATCAAACTTAAATGCAAATGTTGCCGTGTACTCAACACATGACTCGCTCACTCGTCTAACAACGACTTTGGCGTTTCCCTAGTCGAGTTGGCTAAAGCGCACTTATAGCCGAAATGTGGGAGACGTGGGTTTAATGGTCGGGAAAGATTTTGTAATTTCTGGATTGTATTTTTTAAATTATTTAACATGTTTTGAAATGCATATAACGCAGTGTAGTCCATCATCTGTGACAATACTACGGAAAACATGGCCAGTAGGAAATACGTGAAAATATTGCAAGGTTTACTCAATCTACGAGCGGAATTTGGGGGTACCTTGACGTCCAACATTCGATTAACCTTGGACACGGCATTTCACAGCCAGGTAAATAACAAACAAAATATATTATTTCAAAATGAAAACCATTGTCGTTAAAATAATTCCCATACATTTCAACGAATTTTTCAGTTTTTTATTTCTTGCAGGTTTAAATCGTAACAGATTGTGCTCATTTTGTTAGCAGTTCTCAGTTACCTGGTCACTGATGTCTGTTTAAAATTTCAGCTCGGTCTATTTGGCCGTTCGGCCGTATGAGCCTGGACAGACAGACAGACAGACAGACAGACAGACAGACATTTAACATTTAACAGAATTAATCACGACCAAGGACCGATCGAGTAGCGTTGTAGACTACGTTCGCTGCGCTCACTCGTCTAAAAAAATGTGTTTTGTTTTTGTTTCAGCTTGTATTTAAGTAAGAAACACTCAAATTGTCAGCAAGTTGAAATTGAAAGTTTATGAATAGTGGAGATAATGTTGATTTTGTGAGAGGAAAAAGCAAAATAATGGTTAATTTGGTGTTGGTCCATTTAGAGGTGTTATATGGTTTTATTATCATTTAGCGGCGTTATTTAGGTTTTATTAAATAAAACCATTTTCATGGGTCTCTACTCTCTACATTACATTAAATTTTCACTTGCAATTTTCAGTTTACAGAACATTGTCCCAGTACTTTACTAGTACTTACAACAGAGTTCAATTACTTTGTAAAAACTTCAGTTACAGTCATAAGAACTTCTAATCATCACTCCCAACCAATGAAAAGCAAGTTAGCTTGTTTAGAGTTGACTCAAATTACCACAAAAATAGTAACATGGGGCGAGTATTAAAAGCATATGTTTGCACTTACTGGTATGTCCAAAAAATCTTGGCTGGTCACATCATCATTATAATGTGTTTTGATCAGAATGCAAGTACATATTTAAACCATAACAGAACTAACAAAATGCTTTTGAAACAAAGTTTTAAACTTTTCACTCTATAATGGAGTCATCCGTTTCTATGTACGTATCTCCAAAGTCGATATAGGACATTTTCAATCAACGATTTTTATGTACAAATAATTTTAATACAATATCCAAGAAGTAGGACCTCATAAGACAGGGTGGGTGTACAGCATTGTAATGTTTGAAATGTGACTCACGATGGTATAAAAGGGGTGAGTGAGGACTATAGTTATTGTTTAGTGAAGGCTGTGTTCAATTATTTACAGGTTAATTTGGACGCGATGTACGTACTGAACAGTATTGTCTCTACTGGACATTGTATAGTTTTTAGTTTTAACCGTGCTGCAAGTAGAAGGAACACTCTTGCGCATTGTGAAGGAATCATAAGAATTAGTGGTAATGTACTTTCGCTGGTTTTGTGTTTATAGCACCGAAATAATTCGAAAAGGAACCACAATCCTAAATTATGTTATCATCATGGAAGGAAGTTTGTTTTTATTTTACAATTCAGAAATTAAAAAAGTCCGCCCCCAACCGGGAATCGAACCACGGATCTCCCACATTGTAGACAGGCGTCTTAACCATTAGACCATCAGGGCGGGTACATTTTGATCTCTGAATCGTAGTTGCATTATACATCTGAATGGATTTATTTATTATATGGATTTATTTTAGTTTTTTCCCCAGTTGATATTCCATGGTATTATTTCGCAATTTGGTTTAGAACGCAAAAAATGCATAAAAGTTTAAAGTAACAGTTTTTTTGCACATTGCAAAAAGCACCCTCTATTTTTCCAACAAACCGTTTTATATAGTCATAGGCTCATAGCATAACAATACAAGCATTAAAATCATGGAATTGTCAAACCTCCAAAGTAAACACTTACTTAGGTGGCACTCTTCGTAACTGGCAAGGGGGTCTATACCAAAGAAAAGTGCTATTTTGTCTGGAAATCTCAGGTCGAAGAACATAACGATAGCACCAATGGCAATGCACAATATTCCTGAAACAAAAACATTGAATTATTTATTACTCCACACTCTGCTAATAAAAGCATAAGTCTTTACACCAAACACTTTAATGTTTTGATATCATCAAGTAAACATATAATAGGCAAATAACAGCACAAGAAAAAACAAAAGTATGGAAAACTTTTTAAGCATTTGGTGGTATAGTCTCCTATGAAAAAATGCACTTATCATATTATTTTATTAAAAAATTATCTTTTTCAATTATTAACAAAAACTGATTTACAAAGTGTGACAAATAAACTAAAAAGGTAGGATTACATAATTGCAAACACAATAATAAACAGTAATTAAATAATTAAGAAATTAAGAAAGAATTAAGCAATATAATGGCATAAATAATAAATTAGAAAGTATCAGATGATAAGATATTAAAATAATGTCTATGCCCTAAAGTGCAAAGGTTGCATGTTCACTTTTTTGTGAAAATGACATTATGACTGTACATTATAAATTTATTGTAGTCATATTTATTAGTAGGAAAAAACCCAACCATTTCAACAAATACATTTATTATGATAGATGTCCATTACTTCCTTAGCCGGGTAACTAGTCAGATGTCTCACATACCGTACTGCCTTGCAGATTTGAATTTTATTTTATATATTCATTTAATTTAACCAAATCAAATAGAAAGGAAATGAATTTGAACAACATAAATAAATCAAATTTTAAAACACAAGTAATAAAATTAATAATTATATAGAGCTTGGTAGTAAACAAGAAAGTAATAAAGCAATAAAAGGAAAAAGTAGCAGTAAGTTATTAAGAAAAAGGTTTGTAGAATTTTCCAAAGTGAAAAATGCATTATTTTATTTGTTTTAGCAAATTGATATCAACCTTTTAGTGGATGATTTGTCTGTTGTTTATATTATCAGATATGTCAAATGTTTGTCTCATCTCATTCATTTGAACGAAAACATAGAACACTTTCCACATAGGTCGAGAACACCCTGTGCACTCTAAAATATTTTATTGGATTTTTGAAGAATTAAATCAAAGTACATAAGTATGATAGCAAACAATAAGGTTGGGACTGACATTGATTATTCGATTCAACATCGACTTGCCAACTTAACCCGAGAGTAGTCGCGTGTGGTCTTTTAGACCGACTTTTTTTTTCAACAGTTGGTATTTGCACAGCGCGCATGCGTGGCTTGTCTAGTTCCGCCTACCTTCCCAAAATAGATTTGTGAAGCCAGTGTGCAATACGCGATTCAGTTTTCTGCAGAACTTCATCTAAGATAAGAGGTCCTGTTCGGTTGCTCGGTCTTTTCGACCGCTGCGCGACTACTAAGGGAGGCAAAAATATACATACTCAATCACTATTATGAGACATGTATTTTGTTATTGTAGGTTGATTATTCTTCAACATACAGTGTTGGCATAATATTACTGTCTTGGTTTACTAATAATACGAACTACAGGGTGTTTCAAAACATATTTTCATACCTTTTTGTAGGTTTGCTACTTTTCTGTGTTTGATTGATTATTGATTGATTATTTATTGATTATTGATTGATAATTGATTAATATAACCAGGTATGCTGTTACATATATTATAAATTACTTTATATTCGTAATCAAAACGTCATCCTAACGTTATTAGCCCATAATAAATAATGCGGTCTAAAGGACCGCGCGCGACTACTAACGTTACAAACAGGGGCGCGACTATTCTCGGGTTAAGAAAAAACAGGGGAAACAATTAAAGGGAAATTGCCTATGTTTACATTAAAAAAGGAGGTGAAAATAAATTTTTTAAATTTTTTAAATTTTGATTTCGAAAAAAATGTTGATGTTGATTTTTCTATTGATGTGATGTGGTTTGACATCGATTAGGAATTTATAATCAAATCCAAACCCTAGCAAACAATAATATGTATTCAACAAAATTTGTTTTGGACAAAAATATGATATTTTGTTTAAAAAAATTTTTATTTAATATAATATTGGGTGGGTCATGTTTGATACTATGGGTGTGTCTGAATTATGGTCCAAGTCCAGGTGTAGGTCCAAGTCCAACTCAATGATAAAGTGCTATACTAGTCTACAGGAGAGCTGCCTGCCGGGCAAAGTCAACACTACCTAAAGTTAGGTTAGGTGTTAATTCGAGAGTTCTTTGTGAAGTATTTGATTATAAAAAGTATTTGTACATCTAGTAAAACCAATTAAATACGTGATAAAACAAACAAAACTTAAATGTTTACCTTTATTTAAAAATGCATTCATTTGTTGTTTCTCTCATTGTTTCGGACGGCCATTTTGAATCGGACCTAAAACGAGTGTACACTTTCGATTGCTCGGTCCATTTGTCGATTTGGACCAAGAATGGACCTAGACTTAGGCTTTTCAGACAGTACTTTACACGCTATTGACAGATAATCAGTATATAACTACGTTGTAAGACGTGGACTTGAATTTGGACCTAGACCTGGACCTGGACCTAGACTTTGAATAATATTCAGACACACCCTTAGTATTTGGATACAAGATATGTGGGATATGGGCTAATAAAAAAAAAACACTTCATTTGTTTGATAATTGTTTTGTTTTTTTCTTTCTTGTGCAAAGTTGGCCTCTTTAGCCATTCTTCTGTCTTGCTATCCAATATAAGACTGCCTCCTTTTCTATCCTGCTCAGTTCATCGGGCAGGGAGTCAAAGTCACTCTTGAGGGCGGCGCATCTAAAGAGATGCGCTCTCTCTTGGTCTTCTAAATTACAAAGTTTACAGGTGGCCGGTTCGTTGGTAATGTTAAAACGGTGCAGGTGGTGTTGCAAGACGTCGTGACCGGTTGCAAGCCGGAAATGGGCGGTGGCCGTCTTTCTCGACCTTGTTTTAGAGTCACATATATATTTTTTTAAATATAAAAGATTTTTGTTTTGTATGTTCTTTCAGGATTAATCAATTTTTGATAACGAAACATCTTTAGGAAAACAGCACAGTTTCAAGATCTATATGGTGGCTCCACATACAAACCTACCTGTTCCAAGTGTTAACCAGTAATTGGCACCGAACGTAGTTCTTAGTTCGCCATCTTCAAATGGGATGACTAATGGTATTGGATTTCGAATGGAAGCCCATAGAATGCAAGCCAGGATTTGTAGCAGACCAGTCACTGTGATGAAGAATACTCCATAGCGAATAACAGAGGCGAAGAAAATGTTCGCCAGAAGCCAACAAGGGAAAGCAGACCTTAAGAAAAATAATAATTACTACAGTATTTAGGATAGAACAATTGAAAGAGTAAATCGGAAAAAATGTTACAATAGGTCAACCTGTAAAGAATAACACAAACTGATTAATAACAAAACAAACATCCGAGACTTTCGCGGCCCAAATATATTTAAAAAGGTGTGAAACGGGTAATTTTGCCGCGCTGAGTATTTACACTTGTGTACGAGTTTGACATTTCGAAACCACTGTGAGTTCCATCTCCAGGTTCCATCTTCCATCATCAGTCGTCCTGAAGGTGGAACCCACAGTGGTTCCGAAATGTCAAACTCACACACAAGTAAGTGTAAATATGTGACACAGACAAATTACCTGTTTCACACATTCTTTAAAATAAACATCAATAAATAAAATATTTAATACAATTATCAGAAGTTAAAAAATCCATCCCGATCGGTTATCATGATCCATTCAGATCTATAATGCAATTTCAATTCAGAAGTAAAATAGTTACCGTCTCGGTGGTCTAGTTGGCTAAGGTACCTAGAATGTGGAAAACTCGGGCTCGAACCCCAACCGGGATGAATTTTTTAACTTCTGAATAGGGAATATTCCACTTCCGCCAAATACTGTACGAATAGATTTTTTAGAAGAAGTATTTCGTCCCGATTACAAATATGTACTTTGTTTTTCCATGAAATAATAATCCAGTGATTTATAGCCGTTTTAAAAGCAGCACTTTTTTAAAGCGGCAAAAACGACTGTGACGTCAGAACTGTGTTGATCCAACGCCGTCTGGATAAACATACATCCAGACCAAAGATGTTGGAATAGTATTATAGTAGGATCGAGATATACATCAAGACGGCGGTGTTTTAAACAAAGCAGCGCCTAGCGTAGCCTACAGTAATGTAAACAGATGGCAGACATTTTACATTAACGCCTAGCCAGAAAACGAGAAAAGTTGACATTGCAATCAAAAATCAAAACTGAAACAGTCCTAGGTCTAGGCCTAGACGTAGAAAATTATTTATAATACAACAGTCTAGGCCAATCGTTCCTGTAGGATATAGGCATTGGTATGTGAATACTAAAATTACTCACTTGACAAGCCCTAGGCTTAACTTGCCAACCCTAGGCTTGCACGTTCATGTTCTGACACACATCCCGCACAAAAACCTTACTTTGATGACTAATTAAAGCCTATTGTAGATAAAGAATACCATGATAGTCCTAGGCTATGCAAAAATTCAAGACAAAATGCTCGTTATTCTTTATCACAATGATCTCGCGAAATCTCCTGTCACATACGAAAAAAGAAAAACAAAAGACGGTGAAAATGTACATCCCTGTGGAGTTGTTTGTGTTGAGCGGATGGGCGAGCACCGCCGTCTGTATGTAAATATGTACAAATATACGTACATTTAGTTTCCAATTGGCCTTGACTCAACACAGTTATGACGTAGTACCGTCCAAAGATGGTGCACGCTCGTTTTTGGCGCGCAAACTGGGGGTCCAATTTACTTCTTGTTTAAATTACACAAAAAACATTTTTTTAAATAAAAAAAAGTGCAGTGACTATTAAGACATGAATAAGAATTAAAATAAAATATTAAATATTAAGTGGAATATTCCCTATTGTATTAAATATTAACAATTCTACCTACGGGGTGTTTCCCGACCAACCAAATCGAGAAATCAACAAATAAGAATCAATAAATAGATTCAATAGAATCAATAAATAACTTTAAATTTACTCTAAATGTTAAATATAGACTTATTTTAATGCAGGACATTTTAACCAAATAGATTAAGAATGTATGCTAACTAGCTTATACGACGGCTAAAAAGTTCATTATTTCTTCCTCGTTTTCTCAGACATGACAAATGTATGAAAATTGGATTGTATTGATATCAATAGTCAATACCTCCATGGAATTAAGATAACTGGAAGTTGACACAGAAGGAGACCATGGAAAAGATGGGAGGAGAAAATAGACTTAGTAGCATGGATGAGGTACCGGTGTGAGCATGTTGCAGAAGACGATGTTAATATAAGAGAGTATGAAAAATATGAGTGCTCAATTACACACACGTTTGTGACTTGGCCGCATACAGTATTTTCTGCCATTTTAGAGTGACCAGTGATCAGTGATGTATGATGATGATGATGAAGAAGGGAGGAGGGGAAACCAGGTACCAGCACGTAGCCTAATCCTTTCGAAAAGTACCAAGGGGACCAACGGCTTTACGTCCCATCCGAAAGGACAGTATAACCTTGACAGTCATATAGGTTCCTCCACTAACCCGGACTGCCGAGCAGACGACCAGACGTCAAGGAGAACGAAGCCGTCACACAAGCTTTCGAACCCTTGTCTGCTCTGGCCAGCAGTATACGTGTGTCTCAGGGCAAAGTGGTCACCCACTCTAACCCTGACCACGCCTGAAGGTCGTTTAACTTCGGTGTTCGAGTGGGAACCAGTTAAATGACAGCGGCTAAACCGCTGGTTGATGTATGTATGTATATTTATTCATGGCAACAGGATATATTCCTCGCAGGTGCAATATGATAAAACACAATAAATACAATAGTACATTCACATATAAATTCAATACATAGCAAGTTTATGCCAAATAACGGCAGGTGTCAATAAAATTAATAGTAATAAGGTGTGGAGAACATGGAGTTACATTTTTCTACTTAGGCAAAGACCAGATAGAGATAGTTACAGATAAGGAAAATATGCATGAATAACATATAGGCCTAATCTCATGTTTTGTGCATCTAATGAAGAGTTAGACATCAACTTACCACATGGCAATGTGAGTGTACCAGCCAGCAGTGCGATAATAACGTCCAAATCTGAAGCCCTCCCCGTCCACCGTGAAATAGTCGGCCACCCAGAGAATCGGAAGCGGTAATCCTCGACGCTGGGCTTGGCGGAAGTCCTGTTGCAACTGACCAGCTATAAAAAACTTGAATTTAAAATTATTGTTTCATACTTCAACTAGTGTAACTTTTTACAAGTAGTGTGCTAAGCAATTAAATTGTGTCAGGTAGAAAAAATCATTAAGGAAATAAGGTGCAAAGTTAGTCGGCAAAAGGCGTACATAAAGTGTACTTATTTTTTAACTGTACATCATCCATAGATAGGGCATAGATAAACCATGAACATGGACTGAACATCACTAAGGGCATTTGAACATAATATTACAAAATTGGTACAAGTCTGATGATCATATTTATAAAAATTGCTGCATTAATGTATTAATTTTCAGCTACTCAAGCACAAAACCTAGGGGCCATCCAGAATTGGCAGTTGGCATGTAGACCTATAATTGGATGAGCGTAGCGAGCGAAGCGAAGATTCCATTTCACTACACTGGAGAAAAAAATTCGGAATGTTTTTTTTCTTTCTTTCTTTCTTTTCTGTATGTATTTTTGTGTGTATGTTAACACGATTCCGGCTAAACCGATACTCCAATTGCGATGAATTTTCTGGAGGCCTTCGAAATCTCTGACTTAGAACTGCCACGTTTTTAGCGCAATCAGAAATTATTTCTCATGAAAATCGCAATTTTACAATTTTTTTCGATTTTAAAAACATTTCTTCGACTTATAACACCTACATGCTTAACCCGATTTTATTGATTTTTTCACAGAACCTTAATTTCATGAATTAAGATATTCATGTGAAATTTGAGCGCAATCGAAAAATTATTTCTCATGAAAATTGAAATTTTAGTTTTTTTCTCTTTTCAAACAATTCTTTGACTTATAAACCTACATGCTTTATCCTATTGTAACGATTTTTTCACAGAACCTTAAGTTTATGAATTAATATATTTTTGTAAAATTTGAGCGCATTCGAATAATTATTTCTTATGAAAATCGCAATTTTACTATTTTTTTATTTTTTTTAAATAAATAAAAATATAAAGTTAATTTTTTATTAAATTTAATTTAATTGAAAAAAATTCTTCGACTTAGTAATAATTTTTTCACAGAACAACAGAAAATCTGCATAACACATGGCAGCTCAATGCACCAATTATGCTCATCCAACAACGCGGCGGGACTTAAGCGTTTTCCTAGTAATTTGATTTTCATAACATAATGTTAAATGTATGGCAAGTAAATAAAGAACTCTCCTAATATGTTAAGGAAATTATATCAAATTATTGACTTATGACTAGGTATTATTCGATACAACTTTTATGTGAAAAATGTATTAGAGAAGAAGAAAATGGTTGGATGACAACATGGATCCAGCTAATTACAATTTAAATGAGATCACAATAAATTTAAACTGTTAGTACCTAACGATATGAAGTTGTCATACAAATGGCTTAATAAAATAATGGCCAGGCCAAAGCATAAAGAATTGAAAGATTTACAAAAAAAATAGTATAATATGTTAAGCTTATTATCAAAGGAAGTAATTAAAGTAAAGAATCTATGAAAACTTTAAATGATTATACTGTATGTATACATCAATTTTGTAAATACCGTATATTAAAGATTTGTACCTGCACAACTTAGAATTCTGATTTACAACACAAATAGATCACACAAGAGGGGTAAAACCAGTTGGTTGAAATTGGTAAATAAGTGACTAAATAGGACTCAAACATGAAATAAGAAAATAAATTTTATTAATATAGACCTATTCCTATCCCTCGGATTACATTGAGCTCCGTCAAGATTTCACATACAAACAAAATTGAATAACAAATACAGGGGACAATATAATATGGAATTTGTGAGGTTTTCATAAATTATAGGTATTTCGTGAGGTGAAAAATAATCCTTGTAAGCCTTGAGTGTCAAGAGTATGATTATTTTTTATAAGTCTATGGCGGGCCAAACTGACGAATAATAACTATTAGATAATCAGATTTTTTAGGTAGACCGCTTATTTGTTTTTAATGTATTTTATTGCTTGACAATACTATTGTTATCTTATCAAAACATCAGCTTATACATCAAATAACAAATAAATGGTCTACCTAAAAAAATCTTGATAATTAACTAGGTACCTATTTAAAGATAGCATCATCATGACATGTTATTTTCCCATTGAAATATTATAAGCCTCACCATATGGACCAAATCCTAATCTTCCTTGGTCCCAAGTCCACCAAAACCTTTCATTATAGTTTATGATTTCAGAATCCAAAGGAGTTTCCTTGTGTTTTTCCTGAAGAGCTCTCATTAATGTAACGTTAAGCGAACGCAAGCCCAACTTCAGCCCAATCTTAGCATGGATTTCATGGCCTTGACCTGCCTTATAAGGAGTCTTACTAGTAATGTGGCCCACCTCCCAATCCTGGCCAAAGTTGCTAGCTATGAGGAAAATCCAATGTGTAGTTTACATTAAACACAGTAATTGAAATGTTTCACTTTTAGTTAAAATATCAACAAAACTTACTCATTAAAACGGCACCAATGAAGAGGCTCACGGTCACACGTACAAAGATAGGCGCACACTGTCAAAAGAATGGAGATACATTTGCATTTATAAATAATATTATATTACATATACATAATACATATAAGGACTGATAATTTTTGACTTAATAATCTAATAATATTATCTGTGACTTTTCATTTTATCAACATAATGTAATATTAAATTATAAAAGGAAACCTCCTAGCTCCTTCTCCTCCTGCCCCAAAATTTGTTATTGAAATATTTCATTCAGGCTAGTTTGTGACACTGAGAAACTTATACAAATATAAACGTAGTGGAAATAAAACACAAATTTCACTGTGGTTTTGGTACCATTTTACACACAATTATTATATTTATTAATCACTAACAACAGGTTGTTATTTTCACATGTGTCAGGTAAGTAAGTTAAGTTTATTAGGTTTAAGGCACGGCGCGTCAACCGTTAGGTCATATTGCGCCTCCTACTATATTGTAGGGCTAGTAGTTTATTAGTTAGTTAATAACTTTGTATATATTTTCAAAAGGGTGGAACGTAAGGGGTGATGCAGGGGGTGCAGGGTGGCCAGGCCTGTGCTGGTCAGAACCAGCCACAAGCAAGGGGAGGTCATGGGGGTAAGTAGCATGGGGCAAGGTGCCACGTCGGGGCTTGACCAGGGTCGGGTCGGTGGAGGGCCTGTGTCTGTGACGAAATCAGGCCGGGCTCAGGCAAAGGACACAGGGCAAGGGAGGGAATGTGGAGAGCATCAGGGCTTGGAGGTTCCTCCATGTTGTGGTCGTCTTCGTCTGTGTCATCGTCCGTGTTGTCATTGTCGTTGCCATCGCGGAGGAAGTCAAAAGGAAGGGGAAAGTTCCTCGACCGTCCCAGCTGATGTTTGCGATGTGGACTTTTTCGTTAATCGCCTTTTACGATTAGCAGAGCCATGCTGTTGGCCAAATTAAAAAAATAAAATAAAAATACCTTATAAAAATTACTAAACACATGAACATGTACGCCTACTATAAAATTAAAATTATATAACAAATACAATCCAAAAAACTTGAATAACAAAAGTATAAATAAATTGAAAAGTCTGTAAAAAAAAAAGATGATTGAAAAAAGAACTGAGGTTATTTAATACAAAGCTGGTGAAAAGGTGTAACAAAATAGTGCTACCATATTTGTTATTTGCATGCAGAGTTGAGTCATATTAGGGACGTGTCGGAATTAAGGTCCAAGTCCAAGTCCAACATCTAGGTCCAGGTCCAATTAATTTAGAACTGGACTGGGAATAGTTTTCGGACAATACTAGCCTACAGCAGAGCTATCTGTCGGAGAAAATGATTACCTCCTGCAAATTTTAGTTTACGTCTTCCTGACAGGTGTCGTTGCCGTCTAAAATAACATGTGCGCGATAGGTAGGGTTATGTAGGCCCATAGCAAGGAAAATATCGCTCAGGACGTAGGCAAGGCTTTTTAACCAATTCCAACTGTTAAATTCATAATATTAATTAAATCTGAATAATGAATTATTTAAATGTTACTTACATTTCAATTTTTCTTCTGCTGAGGCGTCACTTGCATTGAAATCGCTGTCCGCCATTTTAACCGGACCTAAAACTAGCATGCACTTTCGATTGCTAGGTCCATATCCGCTTTTGGACCTGGACCTAACGTTTTCGGACAATACTAACTACGTCATTGACGAACGGTGACGTCAAAATTGGACTTGGACTTGGACTTAGCAACGATACGGCAGAATT
Organism: Sweltsa coloradensis; assembly: GCA_024449915.1. Classification (NCBI taxonomy): domain Eukaryota; kingdom Metazoa; phylum Arthropoda; class Insecta; order Plecoptera; family Chloroperlidae; genus Sweltsa; species Sweltsa coloradensis. Next base: position 60,030 of record JAMZAV010000947.1, read on the forward strand.
CAGACACGTCCTAAGTCATCAAGCTTGAATGTTTTCCTATATACATATTAACTGTAAGATTAAAATTTTAAAATATGGTTTTCTCAAAACAGTTTTTCTCATAATAACCTATAATAGTAAACCCACCTAATGAGAGCAAAATTAAATTATTATTATTTTACCAAAATAAATAATCAATGTGTAGTCATGATCGATTAAGAAATAAAAAAAACTTTCAAAACTATGCTAATAGCACAACAATAAAAAAGTACTATTTTAAAAACACACATAATATGTGGTCATCAGTAAGAGGAGTAGCAATCATAATATTTGTTTTTGTATTGTGCAGGGTTTTAATTCATAACACTTAAGACCCTTCCCCAAAACAAGATTAACCCTATATTAGGTATCCTTTCTTAACAAAGTAACTTTTAAAAGAAACAACTTACATATCTTCTATGAAACCCTGCCAATACCAGGTAAAAGCAGAAAGCCAGAATGGCAAATGCCAATATGAATCCTGCTTCCAAAACATCAACGTCGGCTGCAGTTTTATGTGCATCGAACTGTGTTGGAAAACCTTCACTTCTGAACGCACTAAAGAAAGCAGACATTCTTGTAACTATGGTGTCGGTCTGTGGAGTGACTTCCATCAGAATCCAATGCAAACACAACTGATAGGTTTTCTTTACACGCTATCATCTGTGTTCGCAGATAGCATGGATTACTCGGGAGCACTACAAGGGTACGATGAGGACAATGCATCTTGTTATGTGTGGGCTATATTTAGGATTGAAGAAGAGTAGAACTCACCAATAGATAAGCACTCATAAAGATTGTAAATGTAGTTTATTTACATATTTTGATAACATGCTTTCGTAACAACTAAATTTACATTTGATAATCTGACTAGCGTAGAAATTTGACAAAATACCATGATGATACCAACAAAAAACTTATATTATATAATAAGAGTGTTGATCAGGTTTTATTACATGTCCTTTGGGATTAACTAGTCAAAAAAAATTTCGGTTTCTCACTTAGTACAAACTTGCAATATTAAATACTAACACAGATTCAGTACAAAATAATTACTACAAACACATAACAATTAGTACAAAATACTGGAAATACAAGTAATGCATTGTAGTATGTTCTACTTCATAGTGTTGCAAAGTAAAATGCTACTGAGTAAACAAGTAACTACTTTAGGTACAATTTATATAGATCTCCTTCTGTGTAGTACATTTAGTATGTAGAAAAACAACACATTTGATATTATAATGATGACATCTTATATACTCTGAACATAGTCTACATGTAAAGAGTCTCACATAAGACACATAAATCTATGTATGTATCTATATATATATATACTACATCAAATTTGGTTGCCCAGGGATTACACAAGGACTTGTGTTTATGAGCGCACACAATATATCTGACAATGTACTGTCAATTTTGTACTCAAACATGAATACGTACATGGATACCAGGTCACTTTGTAAAAAATTGAGGTCTATGGACCTTTCCTGTAAATTGAAGTCATTTTATTAATTCTCCTTTGGTCTACGCAACATGGTAACGAGTTTAAATCTGGACAAGTATTAGGTCAAATATGTTATCCACGTCCCATTTCAATATTCAATTCAATTCAATTCAATGTAATAATGATACAGCTTGTCGGTGAATATAACACAGTAAGACGACCAGTTAACAAAACAAGCACTACATTGCCAGTTGCTAACCAGCAACAAATAAAAAAGTTTAAAAAAATTAGGAATATAACAAGAGTGCCTAACAATATAATGTCATAAAAAAGATTAAAGAAAACAAAAATGTATACTATTTAATAAAATCCAGAAATTACAAAATCTAACACAACCGGGGATTGAACCCTGGTCTCAAACTCCCTGGTTAAGAGAGTATAGGACTTGCCTTTTAGGCAAATTGCTGTTCGCTCGGCCAACTGACACCACAGGTGTCTGAAATTTTGAACATATGTCACAAATGTGAAATTATAGGGCTCACAGTAACACATTTTTTAAATTTTGTTTTAAAATAATTTATAAAAATTAAATTAGTTTTCACGAATTTTGATTTTGTTAAAAACTCCATAATTGACCATATTCGTGATTTTTTCTGACTGATTAAGTCAAAATTTGGTGGAAAATCTATGACCACAGGGCTGTCGATGTATGCTTTTTTGACAACTTTTTAAAGTTTCATATACGTCGGATGCATCTTGGCCGAGCGAATAGCTATTTGCTGACAGCCAAATGTGTCCCATTCCCTCTTAAGTTATATTTGTAATTTCTGTAACCATACAAAAATGCAAAAACTTGCAAAAAAGGGCCAAGCCAAAAAAGAGAAAGATACAGGTGGCTCAACTGCATAAAGTGGTGATATCTACAAGTGTGGCCAAGCCCATTATTTGCTTAAAATAATAAATATATTATTAATTATATAATAAATTAATAATATATCAATATCCATATTATTATCTAACTATAATTATGAAATAAATAAGTTAACAAAAATAACATTAAACCATTAAATAAATTTATTGAAACATTTACATGTGGAAATATCAAAATTAACAGACGCCATTCAAAATTAAAAGCTTGGTCGATGGATTTGGATTGGTTATGTTTTGGTTAGTCAGTAACGACAACCAAGTAAAAACTCATCGACCAAACTTTAAATTTTGAATGGCTTCAGTTAATTTTGATATTTCTACATGTAAATGTTTCAATACATTTATTTAATGGTTTATGTTATTTTTGTAACTATTTATTTGGGACGCCTGAATAACGCCGAATGGAATAACGCCGAATCGATCGTGTGTAGTGTACTTGCCAATTTTCCTCCTAACCTTTCTTTTCCAACACAAAAGAGTAGCGTGGTACGTACACTACACATGATCGATTCGGCGTTGTTCCATTCGGCGTTATTCAGCGCCCCCATTTATTTCATAGATAATAATATTGATATTGATTGATATATTATTAATTTATTATTTTAAGCAAAATAATGGGCTTGGCCACACTTTTAGATATCACCACTTTATGCAGTTGAGCCACTTGTATCTTCCTCGTTTTCGGCTTGGCCCCTTTTTTGCAAGTTTTTGCATTTTTGTATGGTATATCAATATTTTTTTTAGAACGTACACGGTATGGATGTTAGAGTCCAAGTAGAGAAAATTACTTTATTTACAATGATTCAAAATAAAATCTCACTCATTGATAATTAAAAGGTTTGACCATCGCAGTTTTAAATAAAAAAATTTTTTTTTGCATTATCGAAGCTTCCGGTCATCTAATCCAATTACCGTTTGTCAAGCACATGGCCACTGAGATGACTGACATCAAGGCAAATTTTGGCTTATCTAACATTATCCATTGAGGGCCCACAAACTGATACATAATTCGTCAGCCAGCCAGCCAGCCAGCCAGCCCAAGAAGAAAGTTATTTCGAACGATCTTGACGTCTCAATAACTTCTAGACGCATCATCAGATCGGGATGAAACTTGAAATGGGTCATCTCATAGTAAAAGCCCATCGATTGAAGCAAGTTGCAGGGTTTTTATCTCACATGGTTTCGCGTCGGCGACACCGTGTTAAGTGCTAATGTAGGCGTGCGGTAATAGGCGCTAGTGGAAGCGGAGCCGCGCGTGGCTTGGCCCGGTGCGCTTCCGCGCACCTTGATTCTATTAAATATAAACAATTCCACCTATGGGAGGGTATCCTGACTAATAACATTGAGAAATAATTAATTAAGTCCATGGTAAGAAATTACTAAACATGAATGAACCAAAAATTAAATACGATATAAAATAATACAAATACATTTTTGCTGGTTTGCTAGGTGGAATTTGTGTAAATATAGTTACTCTCCAGTGGGATAAAAGATTTTTCACAGGTTCTATATCACTATCAAATTGTTCAGAGGTTGTACTGTGTGCAATCTTCTGAAATTGTTTAGCTACTTCTCTGTAATTACTTGCATGGTTGTTATTACCACTTACAAATAAGTAAGCAGCAAACCAGTAAATAACAGGACTGGCAGATAAAATCAGCCTTGTTGTAACTTGAACATGAATACAGAGAAAGCAAAACGTAACGACAAATACAACATGTACAATGTATACAAACATTGAGGCCGGATATGTCACTTTGTCACGATCCATTGTTGGTGCTCGAACTTTACCATCACGTTGAATCGGAGGACAAACCAACCCCAAATACAGGCAGTACTGAGGGTGTTGCCTTACAAATCTCACTGATTGTGACATTACAATTAAAGCTACAGGTAAAGCCAACAAAAAGTTTGGTATTTGTTTCCATTCGTAATATCTAAGAAAGCCAACATTCCAATAATGACTTTGGATGTATGAGTAAGCAAGAGGCACTGCAGATCTACACCAATGTTCACTCGTTTGTGCATCAACGTTTGCGCCGGGAAGAACAAAACCGTTATCATTGGCATAAACAACAATAAAATCGGGGAGATTATGATTATTGCTAAAACAAAATTTATAATAGCCATAGACTTGAAATGCATAAAAAGGAGCCAGTGAAATAAGTATTGCAATAACCAACAATAATAGTGAACAAATCAATAACCAAATGGAAATACTGTATGAGTTTGTCTTCTTGTTACTCACAGAAAACCAACTTGGGAAAGCATGCCTAAATACTTGTTGAATTTGTTTATAAAAGATGAATCCGATATTCAAAAGTCCATTGGATCTTGTGGCTGCTGCAAGCCCAAACAGAATTCCACTATGAATCAGCTTATTGTTCTCACATTTAAGCATACCGTAGAAAGTGAGGTAGGCAAACATTGATTCTGAATATGGTGCACTGAAGAAAATACTTGCTGGATTTATACAAAAGAGTAACGCAGCTTTATATGCGACTTCCTTATTTTGGAGAACTTTTAAACCGAGCTCATACAATGCCCTAGCACACAATACAAAACATACAATATTAATTAAAACAGCACTAACAATAATGACGGAATATTGTGAGATCATTCCTTGCAGTGGATAGTGTAATATTCCAGCAACAACTCGCACACTCATCGGGTAAAGAGGGAAGAACGCAAGACAATTTTCGTAAGTATACCCATAAGATGCAATGTGAATAAAGTACTGGGCATCCCATCGTACAAGACCTCCAAATAAGAAAGAAACAATGTCATCAGCAAATGATTTAGTCACCAGTGGGTCTGATGGTGATAAAAACACACCAGCATTGTGATCTGGTATAATGAAATTAAAAAAAACAGACAAAGTTATTACTATAATTCTTGAATAAACAGCAAACCACCCAACTTTATCTTGTAATGTAAGCATTATAAAACCATAAAAAAACACATGCAAAAAAACTATTATGGGGAAACCCCCAATTTATCACTGCAAATATATACAAGCTTAAATTTAGATAAGAGTGAGGCAGGGAAAATAATTGATAAGACTTTCAGACGGATGTGGCTATTTGTACATCCTCTCATGCACTTCCTGTGATATTGAATGGTATATTCTTCTCAAAAGCAAATATATCTTGTGTGTGTAGTAACGCCATTCACAGAGTCACGATAACATTTATTTGCAAGTCTCTCGCAAACCTTGATGTAGGTATGCTGTCCACGTTCATTCGTTGCGTCTGCCTGTAACAATTAAGTAATGGTTAATTATATGATGGCTTTTCTGAAACTGAGATGCTCTCTGCAAAGTTTGGTTGTCATACTGATAGTTTCTACAAGTATACTTGTAAGTTGTCAAGATCCTGCTATGCCACTACCACCACCACCACCACCACCACCACCACCACCAGCACCACCTACAACAACAACAGTGGTTACTACAGCTGCAAGTAAGTACAAATATTATCAGCCATGTTCCTGTAGTGGAAACAAAAGATATAAATCCCGCCACTAATCTACAATTGGCAATTTAGGACAATCCATCCATATATTTTTCATTCCAGTCATCAATAGCGGTAGAAAATGCGGATGAAAGTTGAATGATGAAGCATTTTTAGATCTTATGATTTACCACATTTCAGATACAGGGTAATGCGGGAGATCCGTGGTTCGATTCCCGGTTGGGGCGGACTTTTTTAATTTCTGAATTGTAGGAAATAATAGATACAGGGTGATTGCAAAACATTTTACAATAATTGTACAATGAAAGCATTCATTCATAATAATACCAATTATTGGAAGTGGAGACATATGGATGTCATTAGCGGTATCATATGGTTAGGCTATAGGTCCGTACAGAAAAAGGGGGTTTGGGTTCGAATCCCGCTTGAGGCAAAAATTTAATAATTGTCCTTCATCCTCATAGCCATTACCTTGAATAGTATACATAGTTACAATAAGACTTAAAACAAACATAACCATCAATGCAATCAATTAAAAATTGCTATAACATTTTATCATTGGGCCTACCTAATTGAAAGTAGGCCTAAATAACAATTTTCTAACAAAATAAATAAAAATAGATTTTTATAAAGGGGGTTACAACTTACAGCTATATGTGATTCGTGGGTCAACTATAAAATTGGAGGGTTCTACAGCCACAATAAATCAATCATCACAACTGAACAATATCATTCAAGGACCTCTACTTTGCCATTGATTCCAAGCAAGGTATATTTTAAAACTGATAAGAAAATGTCACAAGAGTTAGGCTAGCATTAACAATAGGGAAATACGGTAGGCCTATACACACCAAAATTATATATAGTACCTAAGCGATTATACCGTAACCATAGTCCAAATCAGCACTACACAAATAAAATTTATGTTCATTATCTATATCAATTTTATATCTTTCTCTATGAGAGTTTCATGGAGTCTATTTAAAAAGTACACAACTTATGAAATTCAAGTTTTCCTGACAGTTTCTTTCTTTACACTGACTCTTATCTTTCAGTACTACCAACTGTAATCATTTATGAAGTACAGTCCTCCAAACCTATGCAAATCAGAGCAAACAAATGAACAGAAGAGGCTACCATTGGTGAATGTAAAATAAAAGTATAAAAACACGAGTCTACTAAATTCATATAAATTAATGATTTATTATCATTATTAATTGAGCGAGCGTAGCAAGCGTCTCCACTTGACTCTTATGGCTCGAATGTCTGATTTTTTTTTCTGTTACTGCTTCGGTACAGGTCGCACCATTTCTCTGATCGACCTGAAATTTTGCACACATGTACATACCACCTACGCGGGTTGCTGTATAGGTTTTGAACAAAATCCGATCGTTGGTTATAAAAAATTTGAAAATTTAAAAAGAAAAAATGTTCCAATCGTTATGAAATTTTGCAGGGTCAGTAAGTACACCATTCTCTCCTATTTTACTAGGAAAACGCTTAAGTCCCGCCGCGTTGTTGGATGAGCGTATATGGTACATTGAGCTGCCATGTGTTACGCGGATTTTCTGTTGTTCTGTGAAAAAAACATTACTTAGTCGAAGATTTATTTTAATTAAATTAAATTTTTAAAAAATCAACTTAATTTTTTTAATTAAATTAAATTAAATAAAAAATTAACTTAATTTTTTAATCAATCGTAATTTTTTAAAAAGAAAAAAAATCATAAAATTGCAATTTTCATAAGAAATAATTATTCGATTGCGCTCAAATTTAACACGAATATATTAGTTCATAAAATTAAGGTTCTGTAAAAAAATCATTACAATCGGATAAAGCATGTAGGTGTTAAAAGTCAAAGAATTGTTTAAAAAAAGAAAAAAACCCGTAAAATTACGATTTTCATGAGAAATAATTTTTCGATCACGCTCAAATTTCACACGAATACTAAATTCATAAAATTAAGGTTCTATGAAAAAATCATTACAATCGGATAAAGCATGTAGGTGTTATAAGTCGAAGAAATTTTTAAAAATCGAAAAAATCGTAAAATTGCGTTTTTATGAGAAAAAATTTCCCGATTGCGCTCAAAAACGTGGCAGTTCTAAGTTCAGAGATTTCGAAGGCCTCCATGAAATTTCATCGCAATCGGAGTATCGTTTTGCCCGGAATCGTACTAACAAACAGACAAAAATACAGAAAGAAAGAAAAAAATACATTCCATTTCACTACACTGGAGAAAAAAATCCGGAATGTTTTTTTTTTCTTTTGTATTTTGTCTGTTGTTAACACGATTCCGGCTAAACGATACTCTGATTGCGATGAAATTTTATTGAGGTCTTTGAAATCTCTGAACTTAGAACTGCCACGTTTTTGAGCACAATCGGAAAATTATTATTCATGAAAATCGCAATTTTACGTTTTTTTTTGATTTTCTAAAAATTTCTTCGACTTACAACACCTACATGCTTTGTTTGATTGTAATGATTTTTTCACAGAACCTTAATTTCATGTTGATATATTCATGTGAAATTTGAGCGTTATCAAAAAATTATTTTTTACGAAAATTGCAATTTTACGACCTTTTTCGATTTTTAAAATTTCTTCGGCTTATAACACGTACATGCTTTATCCTATTGTAATGATTTTTTCACAGAACCTTAATTTTATGAATTAATATATTCTTAACACAATTAACTGGTCGGGACATTTCGCCGCGTCGATTCTGCTTTTATTGCGTTTGACGTTTCAGCCCAACGTGTGGGCTATCCTCAGAAAACAAGAAATAAAATTACAAACTTACAAAAATATAAGCCAAGACAAGGCTTCCCATATAAAAACAAAATAACAACAACAAAACAAACAGTTACCATGATCAGGCTCCGCCTTCTATAAAATTGCATTACATTCTAATGAAGTCTTTTTCACAACCAGATCAACCTCACATTTGAGAATTTCTGGTGCGTATCCGATCACTCCGTCGAACTCCACTTTCTTGGGCAGAATCAGAATCGACGCGGCGAAATGTCCCGACCAGTTAATTGTGTTAATTATTTACCGGGCCGCGAAAGCCTTAAATTTGAATTAATATATTCGTGTAAAATTTGTGCACAATCGAATAATTATTTCTTATGAAAAGTTCAATATTACGATTTTTTCCTTTTTTAAAATTACGATTAATTAAAAAAATTTAAAATTTAAGTTAATTTTTTTTAAATTTAATTTAATTTTAAAAAAAATCTTCAACTTAGTAATGATTTTTTCACAGAACAACAGAAAATCCGCGTAACACATGGCAGCTCAATGCACCAATTACGCTCATCCAACAACGCGGCGGGACTTAAGCGTTTTCCTAGTTGGTATGTAACATTATGGGAATGTCGTACTCGGGTGGTGTTGCACGTACCGGTGCTCGCTCAACAACGCGACGGGACTTTAGCGTTTTCCTAGTTAGGTCAACAATTTATTGAATTAAGCTTAGCTCTTAAATAGACCTACACCTAATATTTATGTTTCAACATTTTTCTTTTACATTTGTATTCTGGGTTGCAAAAAAATTTTTAAGAAAAAAATCCCTAGCGATTTTTTTAGGGTTATAGACAACAAACAATTTTTTTAACATAGGCTATACATTGCCTATTGTGTCTTGAGATTTATTTTCAAGATAACAACATTTTAATTTTGTGTTTTCCAGAAAAATCCCAATTTTTTTTTTTTTCGGATTGGGTAATAAAGGCGTGTTACCGTAACTATGGATTTGCTGACGTAGAATTACGGAATGCGCAGTCAGTTTATGCCCGTTTTGTCAACGGAACTCCACCCCTTGGCGTTCTAGCAGGCATTGGGAACTTGTCTGGGACCTACTTTAGTTCCATTGACAAAAGAGCGCATAAACCGAACGCATATTCCTAAACATACGTCGAAGGATCCATAGTTACTGTAACGCTACTTCATCATGACAACTCTGTTTTTATTAGACACTTTAAAATTCTGTAAACAATACATTAGTATTTAAAACATTTGAGTTAACAAGATCCATGAAATTGTATCGATGGATTGTATTAAATAAAAAAATTTAAAAAAAAAAAAAAATAGTAGGATAAACAATACATTAGTTGAGCGTAGCGAGCGTCTTCACTTGACTCTTATGGCTCGGATGTCTGTTTTTTTTTTCTGTTACTGCTTCGGTGCAGGTTGCACCGTTTCTCTGATCGACCAGAAATTTTGCACACATGTACATGCCACCTATGCGGGTTGCTGAATAGTTTTTGAACAAAATCCAATCGTTGGTTATAAAAAATAGAAAAAATAAATAAAAAAATAAATAAATAAAAATGTTCCGATCATTATGAAATTTCAATAAGTACAACATTATCTCCTATTTTACAAATTTTCAGCTAAATCGGTAAAGACCTTACAGACTTATTGGTTTGTAACATTATGGGAATGTCGTACTCGGGTCGTGTTGCACGTACCGGTGCTCGCTCAACAACGCGACGAGACTTTAGCGTTTTCCTAGTATTTAAAACATTTGAGTTGTCAAGATCCATAAAACAACAGTAGTTCAATACAAAAATTAGTAGAATAAACAATACATTAGTATTTGAAACATTTGAGTTGTCAAGATCCATAAAACAACAGTCCAATACAAAAATAAGAAGGATATATCAACAGTTATAATAGTTCTAAGGATACATGTACACATACACACATGTTCTGTTCATCCATCTGTCCGTATGTTCGTCACAGTTGCGTCTCAATATAGAAACCAAACATGACCTCGGATTGACAAATAGTTGGTTTGCTTTGTCAACAAGGATGATACAAATGTTTTTGGTGACTCCGGGGTCAGGGATGCAGAGCTAGCCTGCCAGAAAACGGAATATTTCTATACTCGGCATCACCATCGTTAGACCAGCCCCGTATTAAATTAAACATAGGAGGCAATGATTTTGGAATGTAGTTTACAAATAAAAAATTGTGGAACAAAATTAGTACTGAGCGAATTATGTGCAGAAATGCACATACTATTATAATATAAAGAGGAAGGACATATCAGTATTTGTAATGAAATGCTGGTTTTTCCTGAAACATAGTCATCAATGTTATCTGAAGGATGTGGTTATGAGGTTAACAGCTCTATAGACTCAAATAGAAAGTTGATTTGTATTACATAATGGGCCAATGAAAGATGTAATTTATGTATAGTAAACTTAGTTATCCAAATCTAAGGCTAAGTAGACCCTCCTGACTAATATTTTAGTTATAAATTAAATATTTACTTTGCCATGGCTGTCAGAAAAGTATAATTTGCAAGTTGTTAATAATGTTTATGACTAATATTATTAGTATAATTTCCTAGACAGATCAGTGGAAATTGTCCAAAACCATTTTAAAAATATTGTTTGTGTTGAGAAAATGAAAATTCTAGCAGTCATGAACAGAATACCACAATGTTGCGTATGTGGGTTCAAGAAAAAATATTTGAACAAGTGGTTTATAGCATGCCCAATTCTGCCTAGAATATCTCACTGTAAGCTAGTAGCTGTATGTATTACTAAGTATATGGTACCGGAAGATGAAACTAGACCCGAAAAAGTTTGAATGACTGATGGAGTGATGATAAATAATTCTTTCTTTAGGTCCAACCAAAGACTTCCAAACTAAGCCGCAAGGCATAGATCTGGCGGATAGTACCAACCCTGCTACACGAGCTCACCTTGGAGAATGGCTGATCAGTGGATGTTGGGGCGGGAATTGCGGAACGCCAAGCACGCAAAACCGTGACATTGAGTACGAGGGATATGATGGATTCTACAACAACCTAGCACATCCAGAATTAGGGGCCATAGGTAAATAAATAGCAAAGTTCTCCTTGATCATTCTATGTCAAATCCAATTGTTACAAAAGGACTCTTTAAACCATCTACTGGTTTATGTATAATTATAATTTAACTTTTGCCAAATTATTTCAATTAGGTCCATAACAGTACACATCTGTTTAAATACTGGGAGCTTTAGGGACACTGCAAGGGATGTTTTCAAGTAGGCTACCTGTGTTACCCAAATCTGAACAATGCCCAAATCCACACTAAAGATTCTTCGGGTCCAATTTGTTTTGTTAAATTGAACAACATAATCAGAAGAATACAATAACAAATTGTATTTATATGAATGACAAAGTTGTGTAGTTAACATTGCCTTTATGTTTCCCTTCACATAAAAATGTACATTGGTTTAGGTAGTACGTTCCATGTCCTATCCTATAGACAACCAGTTGCTTTGTTTGACCTTCAGCACACTTTGTTTTATTGTTTTTTTTATTTTTTTATTTTTATTTTGTTGTTTTAACACATTGGTGCGTTATAGGTTGTTAGAAAAGGGCATTGCCCCATTCACATTTAGTGTCTAGCAACCTACTAAATAAATAATACTAAAAATTTTAAAATACATTTACACAATAAAAGAAAACAAAGTTTGTGTGTGTAGGCGTGTAAAAAGTGTGAGTGATGAAATTATGACAAACATGAATATTTGTTTTGTTGAATTTTTTAGTGTATTTACATTGTTTTAGTAGTGTTGTTAGTTCAGATAAATGAAATAGCGCCATTAAAATTTTCAGTTAGGGATTACCTGAATCCGAGAGGGGCTGGAACTAAATTTATATTTACTGACCTTATTTTTATAATTTGCACACAAATTGGCATTCTGACTTGATACCCATAAAACATAAAACTTTAATAAGTAGTACTTTTGAAAGTGGATAGATTATTTTTTTCCTGTATTTATATTGACAAACAAAATAAATAAATCCATATTTAGATCTACAAACATTCTCAAAATGATTTTCAGTGGGAGACTTTACTTTAAAGTGGTTGGAGCCAAGCCAAGCCAACCCTGCCAGGACAGACACCATGGCCAAATGCCAGAGAGAGTATTTGAAATAGGAAATAAATACCAAATGGTTAGGCACAATTCAATCAGGGGCGGGGTCAGAATCTACTAGGCGAATTCGAACAACTTTATACCATTTATAAAAACAGGGTTGCTATTCAAAGCTTCTTTTGATAAAAATCTAAATACACTTTGAATAATAATCAATATAATAATATGTATGATCGATCAATAATCAGCCGTCCACAGGGGCACATACAATTAGGGTGCTGCTTCAAAGAGTAGGGTATAGCTCTACAAGGATGTGGGTTCGAGTCCCCCACATAAAGTAAGGGTTTTTTGATAAATAAATAAATAAAACAATTTGTATTTATTTAGTTTATCCACTCAGTCATCATATAACTGATTTTCAGTGGGGAACTTTAAACCAAAGCGACCAGGCCAACCATGTAGGCCTTCGTCCGTCATCGTCATCATCATCATCATCATCAATAATAATAAAAATAATCATCGGAAGTAATCAATTAATTTCCAGCAACTTATCAACAACCTGTACATGTATACTCTGCTTTGGCAGTATTAAAAAAATGTTATTTACTTTATTTTTGTTGCCCACAGATACTCCTCTTCTACGTCGAGTGCCTGCAGCTTATGTTGACGGAGTTTATGAACCGTCTGGTCATAAACGTCCAAATCCGTTGGAACTCAGTGAAAAATTGATGAGTGGACCAATAGGTAGCAAGTCCAAATTAGGCAGAACTGCCTTGTTAGTCTTCTTTGGTAAGTACAAAAACATATTATAGTTAAATATTTTCATCCAATCCCATAAAACAGTGCATTGATTACGGTACTGTATGTTTTATAACAAAGTACAGACACCCTTGACCAGTAGTAGTGCTACACTGAGGAAATTTGCAGCATCTTTTATATTGAAGCCTTGATACTTTGTGAGGTTTGGATATTATTAATAGGAACATCTAAATACCTGGGCTCTGGTTAGAATTTGGCCCAGGGTACTGATCAGAAAGGGTGAGAAAACTAACCATCAGTTCATCAAGTTCAGTCTTCTACCTTCTAGTAATTTCACACTGTTAGTATGAAGGAAATTGACTCTCTCCAAAGCTAGGTACTGGAACCCCAAAACCCTGAACTGAGCACCTTGTCTATATTTCACATAGCCAATCAAGGGGAAAGAAATTGACACCACTAGACGCTAACAATGTAGATTAGATAGGGCCTACTATTGTATTAGCTCAATACGCGTTTCCAAGCAAAGATAGATGGCAGCACTAAAACGCAACATGTCGGACCGATCGGTGATAGAGGCGAGCTGCTTACGGTGGGCGCTGTATATTCAGTTAGGTTCAACTTGATTTTTGTTACATTTCTGATCATTTGCGAAAACATTGTTGATTATGTCATATCGTCAGCGTATTTTACTAGTAAAATTCGTAAGTTTTGGGGATCGGCTTTATTAAAAACGGGAATTTAATGGCATTTTAAATTACAACAAATAATTGACGACTCGAAATGGGCGGAGCTTTAAACGATCGAAAGGTCACGTACGACTAGTATTGGGTATAAATCCTCATTTCGCAAGTTGGCACCTGCTGAACGGCGCATCACTTATCACGCTCTAACTTTTATTCTATTCATTATTTGGACAATACTTAAATGAATAATATTTAGCAAACATATCATTCTTTGTAATAGCGATTACTTCGATTTTTTTGACACAGTCGTTAGCTTGTTAAAAACAATGTACGCATCACACATGTGAAAATTATCAATGACTTAAGTTTCTCACTTTAGACAACTGTGTGGATTGAAAAATTTGAAAATGCATACTGTTTTGACATATATTTCATAGAATGCAGGAAGAAATTTAACATGAGTATTAGCGTACTTTCACGGTCATTCGACGTCAAGATGGTTTTTTTTATCAAAAACAATTGTTTACTCTATGTCAAGTTCGCGTACTTTTACTAGAAAGTTGTTATTCTTTTTAAAATTTGACGCTGAAATGGTTTAATAAGGTCAGACGTAGTATTGTAAATCCTCATTCGCAAGTTGGCACTGTGAACGTGGCATCACTTATCACGCTATAATTTATTCTTTTCATTATTTGGACATACTTTAAATGAATAAATTTAGCAAAAATAATCTTGTAATAGCGATTACTTCGATTTTTTTGACACAGTCATTAGCTTGTTAAACAATGTACGCATCACACATGTGAAAATTATCAATGACTTAATTTTCTCACAATTATTTGACAAAAAACTGCTGATCGGAAAAATGCATCAGACTGTTTGACAATGAAATATATATTTCTAGATAGAAAGTGCCACTGAACGAAAATTTACAGCATAGGTAATATGCAGCGTGCACTGTTCACGGCTCATTTCGCACGTCAAGAGTGCGTATGTTGGATAAAAACAATACCTTGCATATTTACTCTATCTGCAAAGTTTCGTTCTTGACACTTCTATCTAGAAGTTGTTCATTTTTCTTCTTTTAAACAGTTGCATGCATATTTTAATAGGTCTTGTCGAATCGTCAGTAGTTTTTTTGTCAAATAAATTGTTGATAAAATTAGTCATTGATAATTTGCCACTATTATGCTTACTTTGTATAAAAGCTAACGACTTGCTCAAAAAATCGAAATAATTCACTATTACAGGAATGATGTATGTTTAATATTATTCATTGATATTGTCCAAATAATATAGAATAAAGTGAGAGCGTGTAAAGTGTTGCGCGTGAAGCAGCGTCAACTTAGGAAATGGGATTTATACCCTACATTCCGCATGTTGCCTCGTGACGTCAGGAGGGGTAAATTTCGAGTCGTCAATTGAATTATTTGATGATATTAGCTCGAAAGAACAAACCACACTGTTTACTATTAAAGTCCATAACAAGTGTATCAAATAATGTTGTAATGATGGAAGATCTATGATATTTTGCAAGAAAATTTTGACCCACCAATTACGTAATAATTTGCAATAATTACTCATATCTAATATTCAAAAGAGCTTTTACAATATAAGCCTACATCGTTTGCATGTCTTCTAACATCGTTTTACAATGTAAACGCAATGGAGTAGGCCTATTTATATTTATCTACTATACACTTAGGACTACTGTTTTTTTTTTAAATATAGCCTACATTTTATTAAAAGTAGGCCTATTGAATAGCTGATGGCCTATTTTTATTATTGTTTTGTATGTCAATAATGACATGACGCGTCATTCTGCAGACAGCTTTAAAATCTTGTCATATCATTATACTTATTCTATTGTAATAATATAAATCGTATTTATTATTATATTATATATAATATTATTTAATAAATGAACAATGACGGTAAACGGTATATGTAGACCTACACTAATTATATAAGGTAGAAAAGGAGTTGGGACTTGTGCATAAGCCCTAATACAATTATTATTATTTTTGTTATTGTTTTGTTATTATTATTATGACTTTATTTATATTAAATTATCATAATAAAACTAAAGAAGTATATCTCAATTAAAAGTGCCATAAGAAGCGAGCGATACTGTATGTGTGTGTTTACTATGAGTTGTGAACATTCTTGACAGTTTGAATTTGATTTAGTATTTATCGTACCCTGTTAGCCTATATTTAGTATATAGCCTATAAATACCAATGATTTATTATGATATTACAATAAGAGAATTGTAATATGGATACAAATGCCATCCTCGGTGTCTCATGGGTGCATGGGGCGCAGGTCTGAATATAGTAATATTATTCTGGTGGACATGGTCTCGAATCCCGCATATTGGAGAGCGATTTTATCATTTTGGTGCATCCCCATGCTTTTGATTATCATCAATTAACAACATTTTGGGAGAGCAACGACAATGTACCTGTGAGTGTACATATTTATAAGTGACAAACACGGAATGACATGTGTTCTTCAGGTAAGCACATAGCGCGCTCCTCCGACTATCACTGATCGGACAGTTGCATTTTTCGCCACCAGGTAGCAACCCCTTTGCTTGGAAACGCGTATAGCACTGAGGGCTGAAATGAATTGTTTAATTGCGTAAATATTTTAACGCAGAGGAGTTCAATGAATGGGCTTCACATAGTAACTCAGTCGAGAATATGTGGCAAGGGTTCCTTAAAATAGTAGAAAAGAGTAAGATGTACATACCCAGTAAACAACTAAGTAGCAACCCTGATCCACTCTATACAACAAAACTATCAGGAAGGGCTAAAATGTAGAAAAACTTAATAAGCATAGGAAACTATTAATTATGGATTGAAAATTTTTGGACAGCCACAAATAATCTCAATAAAATGAAGTTCACAGCACCGGAATATTTTTATTTGATTGAATTACTGGAGAAAGATGATGAGAGCAGCAATGTGAGAGAAATAAATAACTAGGAAAACGCTTAAGTCCCACCGCGTTGTTGGATGAGCGTAATTGGTGAATTGAGCTGCCATGTGTTTTGCGGATTTTCTGTTGTTCTGTGAAAAAATCAGAACTTTGTTGAATTTTTTTATTAAATAATCAAATTAAATAACAATTAATTTTTTTTGTTAAATAATCGTGAATTTTAACAAGGAAAAATAGAATATGAATTTCATAAGAAATAATTATTGATTACGCAAATTGTTACACGAATATTATTCTTAAAATTAGTTCTGTGATAAAAATCATTATAATCAATAAAGCATGTAGGTATTAAGCAGAAGAAATTAAAAAATCGTTAAAATTGCAATTTCATTAAAACTATATATTTGATAGCAATTCATCAGAATATATCAATTCGATAATTAAGGTTGTGGAGAAAATTTTACATCGATAAAGCATGTGGATTATAAGTCGAAGAAATTTTCTTAAAATGAAAAAAAATCGTAAAAATTGCGATTTCATGAGAATATAATTTTCGATTGCGCTCAAAAGAGTGGGCAGTTCTTAGTTCAGAGATTCGAAGGACTCCATAAAATTTCATCGCAACGGAGTCGATATGTTACCTGATGTGTTAACAGTACAGACAAAATACGAAGTAAAAAAAAAACATTCGGATTTTTTCATCCATTAGTGAAATGAGATCTCGCTTGTCGCTCGCTACGCTCATCCAATAAATTCTATGCATATGATAGGAGAAAAGATGGTAATAAAATATTAAGCCCGGATCTTATTGACAAAGTTGTGTACTGCAGACAAGGATAAGGCTGAATTGTTAAATCAGTTTTATGCAATTGTGTTTGCAAATGATTCTGGTGGCTCAAATTCTGAAGTGGAATAGAAAATGCATGCATAGTTTTAATATAAATACCATCTAGACCAAAGTTCAAGTACTAATTGTAAAATTATTTGAGGTTACAGAATATAAGGCAATATTTAATGCAATTTGGGAGATGAAGCCCCATAGGCCCATAAGGCAGGAGAAATATCGATATCGATTGATTATCTGAAGATTGTACAAAGAGCCATAACTTCATATTAGCTAGTATTGCAATAAAAAATAACTACAGCTCCCAAATGACTGGACGAGAGCTATATTCAAAGGAGGCAATAAATCTCAAGCAAGTAACTACAGATCAGTAAATTTAACATCGGTAATATGCAAAGTGTTTGAGAAATTATTAACAAACTATATACAAGAGTACTGTGAGGAGACAGGATGGTAGGCCTTATTCAAGATATTACAGATGCGTATGCCAATTGCCAATGGAGGGCAAACTGATTTAATTTTCATTGACATTCGATTCAGTGAATCATAGTTTATTTATAAAAAAAAAAACTAGAAGAATTGCCAATTGTCAATAGCAATAGGGTTATAAGATTCTGAGAAGAATTTCTGAGGGGACAAACTCAAAAAGTGAAGGTAGGGGAAGTTTTGTCTCAAGAAATTGAAGTAACTTCCTGAAGGTGTTCCATGTTCCACAAGGAAGGTCCAATTATGTTCTTGATTTTTATCAATTGCTTGACGATAGTCGGTGGATGGCATAAGAGTTAAAAAAAAGTTGTTTGCGGATGATTGTGTTGCATATTTGGAAATTGAGGAAGTCGAGGATTGTCAGGAGCTACAAATTAATCCCAATATCTTGTATGATAGGATAGCGGCCCAAATAAAATTGAAAGTAAATTGTACTAAAAGTGTAGCTCTTACCATAGGAAATGGAAGAAAAGATATAGGAATTGTAAATTATAAGTTACAAGAAGATCATATACAAAAGAGTAAGGTTAGTAAAGTACTTAGGGATAATAATTGATTCTGAACTAAAGTAGACTAAGCAGGTCAAAGGCTCAAAGGCTCTACTTCATTATGAGAATCCAGCAAAAAGGCAAAAGAACTGGCATATAAGACATTGATTCGATCTAGAATACAGAAAATGCAGGGACAATAAGGGATACATGTAAATTGAAAAGTATAAAGAAAAATAAGCATAGCTAAGAAGGTAAGCTATGTTTGAGAATGATGGTCGACGGGTAAAAAGGCATATCAAATAAAATAAAATAAAACAACTTACATTAAAACAGAGAAAAATAGAACTAAGAAAAAGAAAGCTACCACTGATAGTACTAATAAGTAATAAAGACAAATTGGTTAAAATACAAATACCAGAAAATGGAGTAAAGGGTGAAGTGTAGGAGGTTGGAAATATTAAGCAAATAGAGAGTCTACATACATAAAAGTGTGTCTATAACCTTAAATAAACTAAAATAGGACTCACTACAGATAAGAACTAAAATATCTAGATTAGGTTGCTTGTACACCTTGAGCATTTAAAAAGAGAGACACAATGGAATGAAATAAAAAGATTTTCAATTAAATTCTTTACAATTTAAAGAGCCGCAGGCACATTCTCACCAATTTATAGCTTTGATTAGGCAATCCACTGAATGAATACTTTACTAGGGCCTATATCATTTTACAAGTTTAATATTATCCCAACTCTAATTATTCAGTGGACTTTGCTCATGACTAGCTACTGCAGAGCTGGGTACCTTTACTTCTTTACAATACGTAATGATCTATTTTATGTTTTTAACTACCTAGGACAACAGGTTGTAGAAGAGATTTTAGATGCACAGAGGCCTGCCTGTCCCCCAGAGTATTTCAATCTAAAGATCCCGAAAGATCATCGATACCAAACAGAGCCACATCACACAGAAATGCCGTTACTGAGAACTAGGTATGACATGAGGACAGGGTTTTCACCAAACAATCCAAGACAACAGCTAAACGAAATCACACCCTGGCTGGATGGCGGACTTACTTACGGTACCTCGAAAACTTGGTCGGACCAACTGAGATCGCATGACAACGGCTCGCTGTACTCGGATGGGTTGTTGGCCGAAAGCCATGATGGGCTCTTCCCAGCATACAATAAATTAAGACTACCAATGGCAAATCCTCCTCCACCTGCCAATCATTCGATCTACATCAAGCGACATTACACAGAATCCGTCTCCAGATTTTTTAGTGAGTATGAAAAGCTACTTACCACTTGCAATCAGATTTATTTAAAATGATGCTTGTGTTACAATAAAGATTAAGAAATTGAATGCTAATTTGTTATGCAAAGCTCTGGGGAAAATGAAAAGCAGAATAAAAATTACATTTAATGTTTCAGTGAGCATTTATAAGCAAATTCAAATTTTTAGTTCGACCTGAATCGACACCCTGACTAATTCATAAAAAATGATTATAAGATAAATTTAGTCTTTAAGTTGTTTTAAATAGTAATAAAGAGCAACAAATAATAGTACTATAATATGTACTTCAAAAGCATAATGAAGTTCACAAGTTATAGGTTTGGCCTACAGCAAGGGGTTTGCCATGTTATGTGTTAATATTAAAAATAAACATGCTCTCAATCAGATAGCTATAATTAATAAGCAGCACCACATCAAGTTGATGGGATTGATTGATTGGATATTGCTTAACATCTCATATTAATCCACATCAGGTGCACTGCAATTAACCGTAGAAATGTCTGTCAAATAGACTATTACTTCAAATTTGGATTAATTTAACTCATCAGACATAAGTAATAAGTTCTTAGTTTTCATCAATAAAGAAAGCACTATCAAGTCTTGTCGCACATAAAATTGCATCGCAAATGCTCATTTTGGGAAATTCCTGTGTTCAACAATGATTATTTTTTAATTTAGAATCCATTTTGCAAGGATTTTATTAATTCAAGTTTCAAGATATTTAAATGAATCGTCAATAGGTAGCAAAATAGGCCAATGTTTGTTCAAGACAATGTTTAAAATAATAATTATATAATAATAACAATTTGATTAACATTTTTGTGTACGCAGAATTGGGAAACCCCCGAGGCAACGAGAACCCTTTTCTGTTGACATTCGGTGTGTTGTGGTTCCGCTGGCACAACTACCTCGCTCGTCAGATTAAGAAGAGTCAGCCGACATGGAGCGGTGATAAGATATACAATGAGGCTCGCAAATGGGTTATTGCAAGTCACCAAAACATTGTAGTGAATGAGTGGTTGCCAGAGTGGCTAGGGGAACCACTACCTAAGTACGATGGTAAGATTTAGATACATTATGTTTGAAGGGGATTCTATTATAATATTAAATTGAATAGGGATAATAATGTAGTTAAATAAACAAAAATCTAATACATTCTGATTTCTACTTATAAGTCAATATGCACACAAAATATAATCCCAGCTTGAAGTCTTTGTGTTTCTTTGTCTTCAATGCATTATAAAGAGTACATTGAGAAAATGTATTCTATTGTTTCCATAGTGAAGCCAACACCCCAAGCAGCTGCGCCCAGCAGCGGATGATGGATTTTTCATTTCTGGATTGATTTCCATATTTTGATTACTGTATAAATGTCTTATTATATATTATATAAATCAATCCAGAAATGTTAAAATCTATCTCAACCGGGTATCAAACCCGGGTCTCTTGATTGTCTGTCGGGTGCTTTACTCCTAAGCTACGAGACAGTTAACTTAATTGTCATGTGAATCATAAAAAGGAACCTTCAATACTATTATAAAGAGTAGGCTCATTGGCTGGGTCAGTGAATAAGTGGGGGAAAGGGACCTTCAGATGACATAAATCAAAACACAGGTTTCCATTCAGATCTATAATGCAACTACAATTCAGAAGACAAAAGTTACAGTCTTGGTGGTCTAATTGGCTAAGGGTCCTACCTGGAATGTGGGAGACCCGGGTTAGAACCCCGGTCGGGATGGATTTTTTAGTTCCTGAATTGTAGTAAATATTAACAGGTTTTGATGTCGATTTGAAGGGTATTAAATTTTCAAAATTTTGGTACCAAACTTTTAAATTAAGAATTGGCAAAGAGACAGTATTTTTTAATGTAATATTTCAATACTAGGAAACTGCCAAAGTCGTTGTTAGATGAGTGAGCGAGCCATGTGTTGAGTACCCGGGAAGTGTAACATTCCCTTTCCTCCCCCTACCTCAGGCTGGATCCAGCAGTGGTCTTTCCTCCCTAGCCTATCATACGCTAGAGTGGTGCATTATGACCTTACAGTTGACGCTCCCTTATACCAACTAAACTCAAAACTATCACTTATTCCGAAATCAATCAACTTGAATGCAAATGTTTCCGAGTAGGCCTACTCAACACATGGCTCACTCACTCGTCTAACAAAGACTTTGGCATTTTCCTACTGTAGTTGGCTAAGGCGCCCTTATACCCGGAATGTGGGAGACCTGGGTTAAGACAACGGTTGGGAAAGATGTTTTATTTTCTGCATTGTATTTAAACTAGGAAAACGCTTAAGTCCCGCCGCGTTGTTGGATGAGCGTAATTAGAGGACCTGGATCTTATTAATTACAGAAGATAAAGCGGCGTTAAGCGTAATTGGTGCATTGAGTTGCCAAGATTTATGCGGATTTTCTGTTGTTCTGTGAAAAAATCATTACTTAATTGAAGATTTTTTTTAAAATTAATTTAAATTAAATAAAAAATAAACTCTTATTTTTAATTTTTTTAATTAATCGTCGTTTAAAAAAGAAAAAAATCGTAAAATTTTGATTTTCATATGAAACAATTATTCGATGGTGCTCAAATTTTCATTACGAATACATTAATTCATAATATTAAGATTCTGTGAAAAAATCATTACAATCGGATAAAGCATGTAGGTGTTATAAGTCAAAGAATTGTTTAAACAAAGAAAAAACCCGTAAACTTTCGATTTTCTTGAGAAATAATTTTTCGATCGCGCTCAAATTTCACATGAGTACCTAAATTCATAAAATTAAGGTTCTGTGAAAAAATCATTAAAATCCGACAAAGCATGTAGGTGTTATAAGTCGAAGAAATTTTCAAAAAATCGAAAAAATCGTAAAATTGCGATTTTCATCAGAAATAATTTTTCGATTGCTCTCAAAAACGTGGCAGTTCTTCGTTCAGAGATTTCGAAGGTCTCCATAAAATTTCATTGCAATCGGATTATCGGTTTAGCCGGAATCGTGCTAACAGACACACAAAAATACAAAAAGAAAAAAAAAAAAAAAAAAACATTCCGGATTTTTTTCTCCAGTGTAGTGAAATGGAATCTTCGCTTCGCTCGCTACGCTCGCTACGCTCATCCAAAAAAATATAGTACGTGTTTTGAAATGAATACAATACTGTGGAAAACATAGCCAGTAAGAAATACAAGCAAAGATTGCAAGGTTTACTCAATCTCTGAGCAAAATCTTGAGTAACCTTGAGAGTGCAAGATTTGGTACACCTTGGTCACTACCCAACATTAAAAAAATGATTCAATAAAAATGATTTTCCAGAACAAAAGCATTGTTGTTAAATTAAATCCTTCACATTTCAGCTTATATTTTCAATTTATTAGTTCTTGTACGTTTAAATTTATTTATTTTATTTATTTATTTATTTATTTAACGTCTATCCTATTCAGTTATAAAAATGATTTACAAAGGAGGACAACTAAATAAATCTACTTACATAGATGCAAATACAGCAACGAACTAACAGTTAAGTAAATATTTGAAATCTAGGTGCCCGTTAGGGCGCCGCAGCCAAGCCGCGGTGCGCTACACACTCAAGCACCTTATACACCAAGCAGAGTTGGGGTGATTTCGAGGTGTTACCCAGCCGTCATGTAACGTGATGTGAACTTGAAAACTATCACAATCGAGGGGATTTAGGTACCTGACAACACATGCCAAATTTTATTGGGGTACGACCATTCCTTCTTGGTGAAAAAATGGCTTGAAACATGCTCAAAATCACTTTAAGGATGTTAGCTACTCCTACTGCTACTACTGCTACTTACATCTAATACGTCGGCCCGCGATTCTGACCAGACGGGTGGGGCTACAATGTTCATATTTTACATGAACATTAAGGTTATAGAATGATAGTCTCTTTTGAAAAAAAAAGTTGAAAAAGTTTGTTGGAAGGCTTCCAAATAAAGGTTTTAAAATAAGCCTTAAACACTTGGCATATAATCAACAAGTAACCATAGTTACTTGACACTTGTTGACGGTGTAAGCAGAGTTAGGCGGGAAAGTGCGATACGTAAACAAATGGCGGACATTTAAAATTTTTCTTCTTTGTGTGGAACGAGAAAAGGTGTCATTATACTCTCATAAAACAAATCAGAAACCGTCCCTGGCCTAGGCCCAGATGTAGAAAATTATTTATAATACAACAGTGTAGGTCTAAAGTTCCATTAGGCTATAGGACTAGATAAATAATACTTACACTACATGTTTGACAAGCCCTAGGCCTTTCTTAGCCAACCCTAGGCCAGCACTTCCTTGTTTTGACACACTTCCCGCACAAATAACTAGTTTTGATTACTACAAGCCTAATGCAGATAAACAATGGTATGATAGTCCTAGGCTATTCCAAAATTTACGGCAATAATAAGCTTTTTCTTTACTTTTAATAACCTCACGCAATCTCCTGTCACTTTTAATAAAAATGTAAAACAAAAGATGGTGAAAATTTTCAATATTCTTCTGATTATCTGATGATTTACATGGCTGTGGGTCAAGGCCGTCTAGATATATCGCTTCCCTCGTGTGGGTGCAGTGAAATAGGTGTAAAATTACATTAGTTGTGCGTTTGTTGTTACATGGGAAAGTTTTAATAGGATGTGAGTTGCCTAGACTTAACCAGTCCTTATACCGTCGTTATA
This sequence comes from Sweltsa coloradensis, assembly GCA_024449915.1. NCBI lineage: Eukaryota > Metazoa > Arthropoda > Insecta > Plecoptera > Chloroperlidae > Sweltsa > Sweltsa coloradensis. The sequence continues at coordinate 84,967 of JAMZAV010000947.1, forward strand.
CCATGGTTATACCACCTATACCCAGGATGTACATGAATCCGGGCCTAGATATTTTACATCCTATTGTTATTGCTAATACCATAAAAATTAAATCAACTTTGATAAAAATATTATATTTTAACAAATAATTTTGTAATGGAACTTGAAAAAGTAATAAGATCACACACATAACAAAAACTTGTAGAAATACAGCCAAACCTTACACACTCAAAAGGAATGAGATCTAAAAAAAGGGCCAAGCTCATCTACCCTTCCACATTTGCGCATTCTTAATTCATAAACGTACAGTGTCCCATAACAGCATCCTCGAAAAGCTTGGCAAAATAGAATTTGCATGTTTACGTTTAAATTAATTACAAAAAAGAACTTGGATAAACTACTACGTTAAATTAATAATCGCAAATTCTATTTTGCCAAGCTTTTCGAGGATGCTGTTATGGGACACTGTACGTTTATGAATTAAGAATGCGCAAATGTGGAAGGGTAGATGAGCTTGGCCCTTTTTTTAGATCTCATTCCTTTTGAGTGTGTAAGGTTTGGCTGTATTTCTACAAGTTTTTGTTATGTGTGTTAGTAATATTACAACTATGCATTAAATATTCAACAAATTTGATAACAAATAAAAAGGATATTAAATGCAATTTATGAATGAATCGAATATATAAAAAGGGAACGGATTGCAACGGACTTTGCTCATTTATTTAGTGGTTCACTCGGCTAATGATTTACGCTTTAAAATATATTTTTTTAATGTTTGTTTGTCTTGTGGTTTTTTTGTTACAAGGTAATAATATTTTTTTTTAATACAAATTATAAACTATATAAATACGTAGCAATAAAAATACTAATGACTTTTGGTGCATTATTTGAAAACTATTGCTTTTCTGTGGCTTTTGTGATTTCACCCTGAAGTTTATTTTTGTGATTTGCATCACAATTACTTCTGGACCAACAATCCAGAAGTTATAAGTTTAACCGTCTCAATAGCTTAGGGGTAAAGCATCATACCGACAAAAAGTGAGACCTGGGTTCGATATCCGACTGAGATGGATTTTTTCATTTCTGGATTGATTTCCATATAATTAAGCTAGGTCTAAGTGTCTATGAAATATACCTAGCAAACTCCCTACTTATTACTTCTCACTGCCAAATCCCATATATATCTAGCTACCAACTCTGCACAAAATCTACTTTAGGTACAACATTACATGCATGGCAAATTCTTCTTTAAAAATATTCAAGATTATTTGTAGTTCATCTCCAGAGAGGATAGCAGCATTTATAGTCAGTAAATCAACAATATATTTACTTTGTTCTAAACTAAAATGTTGGTATCATTTTTACAATTAATTGAAGTTGAAAGAAATATAGCAAATAAAATTAAGGTTAGCAATACAAAATTCTATAACTGTGCAATAGATACAAAGGATGTAAATTACTGTTTTATTAATTATGGTTTTATTAAGACAAATTATTATTTATAAATATTCCAGGCTACAACCCAAGTATTGATCCACAAATAGACCAGTTCTTCCAGTCAGCTGCATTTCGATTTGGACACACATTGGTACCTCCAGGTAATAATATCATCAAGAATATTAGCCTAACAATGTAGTTTAAGTAAAGACCGATTTATGATCGAAGGGTATGTGAGGGAACAGGTTGTGAAAAGTGACACAACAATGCAAGTTTGCATGAGCATTGGTATTAACTATTATTATTATTACTAGGAAAACGCTAAAGTCCCGCCGCGTTGATGGATGAGCTTTTTTAAAGTTTTTAGTTTGCGTGGGATATCTTTACTTTTGCAAGTGCTTTGTTTTGCTGCCTACGCATTGTATGTGATTGTTGTCAAGTTTCTTTTGTTACCTGTCAATTGGTATTATTTACCGTAAAAAACTTATATTAAAAGCTTTATTTCTATGGTTTCTGGCTAACTTTTTCAACTTTTCTTTCAAAAGGTACTACATCACCATAACCTTAATGTCCATGTATAATATTATGAACGTTGTAGCCCCACCCGTTTGGTCAGAATTGGCCCAAATGGCACGAAAATATCGCACAAAAAATCAAAAAAATTATATTAAAAGCTTTATTTCCATAGATTCTGGCTAACTTTTTTAACTTTTTCTTTCAGAAAGCAATACATCACCATTACCTTAATGTCCATGTGAAATATGAACGTTGTAGCCCCACCCGTTCGGTCAGAATTTGCCCAAATATCATATAAATATCGCATAAAAATCGAAAAAAAATTGTAAAAGTACGATATAACATTAGAAATATTTTTTCGATTGTACCCAAAAACGTAGCAGGTCTAAGTTTAGAGATTTCGAAAGTCCTGTCAAATTTTCATCAAGATCGGATATGCCGTTTGCCCGGTAGAGAGCGAACAAACAGACGGAAAAAAAAAAAAAGAAAAAATAACACCCGAGCTAAATTTTTTGGGGGTCGGTGAAATTGAAGTCTTCGCTTCGCTCATCCAATTAACCAACTGCCAAATTCAATTCTCTTGACCAATCATTTGTTTTCCGTTTCCCCATGTTGCCATCCATCAAAATGGACCATTTAAGCGTGATTCTGCAATACGTTTCCCAGTTACTTGTACTAACAACAAAGAAGTTTTTGTAGAAGGGTGTCGATTGTTGACGTAGTGATATTGTTAACAGGCGTCTACTTGAGGGACTATGGGAGGAATGGTTGCGGCACAAATCTGACGGGATGGAACAAACTTGCTGTCCGAACATGCAACAGCTTTTGGAAACCCCAAGTATGTAAAAACTAGTAGCAGTGACTGGCAAAGTGTAACGTTCACTGTTCAGTCTGCAGTTACTTATAAATATGTAATTAGACGAGGGAGCGAAGCGACTGGAGTCTTACCATTCAACATTAACAGGACTTAGCCAGTTTTTAATTTGTCTGTGAGTGAGTGAGTGAGTGAGTTCTCTGCAGAATGGCCGAACAGCTGAACAGATTGCGCTGAAATTTCAAACAGACATCCGGTTCAAGTCTTTAGCGTGCAGTTAACATTTTGAGCAAAGCTGCAAAATCCGCTATGATTTTAACTCACAATAAATAATGTCAAATTTAAAATAGGCGGAGAATGTCAAATTTAATTTAAGGGTAATGTTTTTTGTTATGAACAAATTTATCAAATCATGTTTGCATGCAGTGTCCAAGGTGTATCGAATGTTACAGGCTCAAGGTTACCCAAAATTACGGTTGGAGATTGAGTACACCTTGCAATTATTATTCGTATTTTGTACTGGGTATGTTTTCTATAGTATTGTATGCATTTCAAGACATGTTCTATCTAGAAATAATAAAATAATCCAAAAATAAAAAAATCTATCCCGGCCGTTGTTTGAACCCGTGGGTTTTCAACATTCCGGGTATAAAGGCACCTTATAGCCAACTAGACTAGGAAAACGCCAAAGTTGTTGTTAGACGAGTGAGCGAGTCATGTGTTGAGTACCCGTGAACATTTGCATATAAGTTGATTCATATATAATGTATAAATGATAGGGTTTTGAGTTTGATTGGTAAAGTGCGCGTCAACTGTAAGGCCATAATGCGCCACTTTAGCCTATGATAGGCTAGGGAGGAAAGAACCATGCTGGATCCAGCCTTATAGGTACTTATGGATGGTTATACATTATTTATAATGTAGGCCTACTTCTAATGTACCGGTAACTTCAACAACATTTTTTTAGATAAGAATAATAGAGCTAGGCAATCTAGTGTAAATGAAGAACACGTCGTACAGTTAATAAATAGAGAAACATAAAATGTCACTTTTTCAATAGAATGTAAATTTATAGATTTTCCCAAAATTCCAGACAACAACCCATTAGTTTCCCAAAATTCCTGGAGGGCATATTTTTACATTTAAAAAACGTCCTGGAAATCCTGGATGTGTGTTAACCCAAGTGATCCTGTACGAGCCATATCTGGCCTTCAGGATTCAATCCAAACAACGACATGTAAGTATCTGGCCTTCAGGATTCAATCCAAACAACTACATGTAAGTATCTGGCCTTCAGGATTCAATCCAAACAACTACATGTAAGTATTCTGCCTTCAGGATTCAATCCAAACAACTACATGTAAGTATTCTGCCTTCAGGATTCAATCCAAACAACTACAGCAAGACAGAGTTCATGGATGTGGATCGCCTCTTGATGGGAATGGCTGTACAACTTTGCGAGAAGGAGGACCACAAGATAGTGGAGGACTTGCGAGGCAACGTATTCGGCCCCCTCGAGTTCTCCAGGAGGGACCTGATGGCTGTAAACATACAGCGCGGCCGGGATCACGGCCTGCCTGACTACAACACGGCTAGACGGGCGTTCAATCTCACACGGATGACACATGTTTCAAACTTCACAAATGTTGATGAAGAGGTATGAACATATTTTAATATTTAATACGGCAGTAGTGAATTCATTCAATACAGGTCTGATTGACAAAATGGTTATAGTGAGGTGAATTCAGTAAACTGTGATTTTTAGAAGAAAGTTTGATTTGATCAACTATCAGTAGATCTGGTTTTCAACTTTCATACTTGAATGTGTTTTAATCTGAAGTTTTTCAAAAGACATTTTTTGTTAGACCTCATTCACTTGTCACACTCTATTTTTAGGCTAGAATGATGAGATATAAAAAAAATTGATAAAACCGAAAAATTCACATGTATGCATCAGAACGACGAACGTGGAACTAGGAACTAGAACTAGGAGAGAAAAAGAAAGTCAGGACAATTTCCTATAGCAAATTTTCCCAGCAGACAGGCTTCCTTTCACAGGCAAAGAATTGCCAAAGAAAAATGGAAGTGAGAAATGTTGTAATCCAACATTTAATGGTTGCCTACAACCAGTAAAAACTAAGACAAACTTAATTTAAGGCACATTCCACATCTAAAATGACCAAGACTAAGAGTTTGTGCATAGACAATATGTAAAAGCATTCACACACTGTATTTTTAAGTTAAAGATTAAGAATAATGAATAAGCCGAGATTACTAACACTGCACTCTGTGTTACTATTCTTAGTAGCAGCCAATCATGGCACAGGATACACAAGCCAGTGAAATCAGTGGTCATGTACAGTGAAACCAGTGATAATCAATCAGTAATCATATCATTATTGCTAATTTCAGTAAAGCTTAGTCATTTTATGTGTAAAATATAAATGAATAATGTTTTTCAGATCCAGATTGAATTTAATAAATTGTACAACAACTCGATGGATGATGTTGATGTATGGGTTGGAGGCCTTCTTGAGACTGGTGAAGGTCCGGGAGACTTATTTAAGGCCATTATCAAAGACCAGTTTAAGAGGATCCGTGATGGGGATCGTTTCTGGTTTGAAAACTTGTGTAACGAGTATGTTGACACTTTTATTTATTTCCCATTACTTAGTTATAAGCTCTAAAATACATTGAAACTATAAAGGCCTCCGGCCCTCCATAATCTATGCAATACTTACCTATCAAAAATAAATTTCTGAAACGAGGGAGCGAAGCGACTTGAGTCTTACGACGAAACTCAAATGGGACGTACTTGTGATTATTTCTGTCTGTCATCTGTCTATTCGATAACAAACAGGCAAACCACTGAGCTGATCACGCTAAAATTTTAAACAAATTTTCCGGGACCAGTTTTGTGGGTGCTTTTTAAATTACGTTACTATTTAAACGCACAAAAAATAATAAATTGAAAATAGGCTGAAAATGGGTAGAATTGAATTTCACAACGACGGCTTTTGTTCTTGAACACATCCATTTTGTCTAATCATGTTTGCAATGTCAGGCGGTGAATGCATGGCAGGCTAAGGTGTACCAAATCTACACGCAGCACGCTCAAATTTCTCAGCAATTATTCTGAGATATTGAGTAAGCCTTTCAATCTTACCACTTTTCCACTTACTATTTTTTTCCCCCAGTTTTCCACAGTATTTTATGCATTTCAAAAGATGTTCTAAAATGGCATTTCACGTTTAAAATCTACGATCATGTTCAATTGGGAGTTATGTAAAATTCCACATCGTTACAACAATCAAGTGCAATGCAGAGTGAAACATGCTCTATCCCTCGTCTAGCAACAACTTTGGCATTTTCCTAGTATTTTGGAATGTAGCAGAAACCCATAGCGAGTGATTGGAACCGGAACCGTTTGTACTTGTGTTCTAAGAAACTGGAAGCAAACCGTTATATTATATAAGGTTCCTAAAAGTTCTAAAAGGTAAACTGTAGCTCAAAACTTTCACCAACAAAGTCACACTACTAAACATTTCATAGTTCTGACTCACTATGGTGGGCCTACATTAGATTACTGCATTTCCTCAAATGTAGGTAGCACGCGATATAATAATATCTAAGAGTCAATGCGTATGACTATGAGTCATCTCCCTGCAGCTGTGACCATGAAATGTGATAAAATTATAATACCATTGTCATGCAAATAAATTGATTTGTTTTATTTAAAATAAATAAATAAATTATAATAGGCCTAGACACACCATCACCATCATTAAAGTGCTCAAGTACGTACGTAAGTAGAAAAACATAACACTTTAAAACAAAACCTTTTACTAAATTAAATTTGACATCGGCAGTAATAATTTCAAGTGTGCATACCAAAAATAAATTAAAAAGTTTTTTATAGACTGTATTTTTTTTAAATATTTAATTAGATACCGTATTGAAATAGTTAAAATAATGTTCTACGGTTAAAGGTTATTCATGTTTGTTAACATATTTTAGGTTATTTGTGAAGGAAGAAATAAAAAGATTAAAGGAGCTAACATTATATGACATTATAATGGCAGTGACTAAAATGGACCACAATGACATACAAAGGAATCCGTTTAAAGCACCATTAGAAAGTAAGTATCTATAGAGAGAAATAAGCACTATATTATATTTATTAAACATGATTTTCATGAAGTCTCTACATTATAACTGTTTGTATACTATACCCAGCATAAACAATCCTAAGAAATAGCAAGCTAAAAGTTCCCATTTATAACAATGTATCATTTTGAAATCAATAAATTGCCGTCGAGCCCACTTATAACTCTTTTTTAACTCTTATTACTACAATAACAATAACACTGCAATCCCTGTCTACGTGCAATCACAATCACACAAAGAGTCGAAGAATTTTCAGGGACTGCACACACCCAACCTGCACTGGTTGCCCCCCCCCCCCCCCCCCATTGTACAAAATCCTGCACTTTACCAACAAAAGAGCGCATAGACATGAATAATTTTCTGATGACACATCCACGTTGCGAGCCCCACCCCTTCTCCCAGCCCCAGAAACAGCTCACAGTTCCTTCTATATTCGTGCTCCTCATTGAATCAAACTTTGTAACTCTCACTACACTCCTAAAAACTTCGTTTACGCAGCTTGAATTTGTCTTTATTTTCCACCTCCAACTGCTCCATATTGCATTGCCTGGCACCTTATTGTAAAGAACTCTCTGCAGTACCAGTATACCTCGCTATTTCCCTATCGATTTATCATCCGGTGAGAAGATACTGAGGTGATTTGCCGACGTTTCCTACAAGTACAATCTTTGTCTTGTCCACCGACTTCTTCTTCTCTATACCAAAACGTCAGGCTAATCTATGCAATCTCTAGTCCATCTCCATCATTCATTCTACGTCTCCACTTTATTGTTGCGCCTCTTCCCATGACTTCCACTATAATATGAGAACGTCATCAGCAAATATGAAGGTTCTAGACGACTCACTTTTTGGACATTATCTAGGGCGATGGTCGTTCGCCCGCAGCCAAGCGCAGCAACTGCTAGTAGGCGATGATAACTCGACCCTGTTTTACTCCTACCCGAGTTGGGGGGGTTTCAGCTATTTGCACACTCCGTCCCGAAAGATTTACAATCTTGAAACTCGGTATTTGACCTTATATGTGGTCCATGATATACCAAAAAAAAAAATCGGCCCGATCCGATAACCCGTTCTATGTTAAAAAAAAGTGCGTTAAAATCGATGAAAACCTTCCGGCTGGCTGGGTGAGGAATAAGAGCCTACAGAGAAACGGTACATCTTAGAACTATGAAACTTGGACCACACTTAGATGTGGTCCGCCGAGAGGCAAGCAATATTCATCCCCCAACACCCCCTAAATCATCCCCTAAACTTGGAATAATTTATAGCGCTTAACCTAAAATTGATTTTTTATTCAAATTAGTTATAAATATAAATCATTGGACTTTTTCACTGTTAGTTAACAAAATATTTATTTAAATGGATATTTCGATCTCTTTCCAGAAATCTTTATCAAACAAAATTAACAATTAAAAAATAATAATAAAAAAATATAAAAAATAATTTTTTAATTGTTAATTTTGTTTGATAAAGATTTCTGAAAGATCGAAATATCCATTTAAATAAATATTTTGTTAACTAACAGTGAAAAAGTCCAATGATTTATATTTATAACGTTACTACCTGTTATATAGTTTCATTTTTTATAATCAAATTAGTTAATTATGTTTTAATGTGTTTTAACCCAATTGGCCGATTCTCATTTCCTAAACAACATTTTTTCAACCCCCATCCCTTATAGTTTAAATTATTTATACCTTGATTTTCAGCATTCACTATGAAGGCACCTAATGAGTTATCAGCATGAAATTTGGCATGATGGTACATAATAATATGAAAAATAATCCGCCAAGAGGCAAGCAATAACACCGCCAACACCCCCTAAATCATCCCCTAAAATTGGAATAATTCATAGCTCTAACCCAAGATTTTTGGATGAGCGTAGCAAGCGAAAAGAAGATTCCATTTCACTACACTGGAGAAAAAAATCCGGATTTTTTTTGTCTGTCTGTTAGCACGATTCCGGCTAAACCGATACTACAATTGCGATGAAATTTTCTAGAGACCTTCGGAACTTAGAACTGCCACGTTTTTGAGCGCAATCAAAAAATTATTTCTTATGAAAATCGCAATTTTACGATTTGTTTTGATTTTTTTTTAAATTCTTGGACTTATAACACCTACATGCTTTATCCGATTGTAATGATTTTTTTACAGAACCTTAATTTTATGAATTAATATATTCGTGTGAAATTAGAGCGCAATCAAAAAATTATTTCTCATGATAATGGCAATTTTACGATTTTTTATTTTTAATTTCTTTGACTTAAATACATGCTTTATCCGATTGTAATAATTTTTTTACAGAACCTTAATTTTATTAATATATTCGCGTGTAATTTTAGCGTAATCGAATAATTAGTTCTTATGAAAATCACAATTTTACGCTTTTTTTCGTTTTTAAACAATTACGCTCATCCAACAACGCGCCTGAAAAAGCGTTTGCGAAGCTTCCTAGTTATTCAAATTAGTTATTAAAATGATTTTTTTTTTCAAATGTGATTTAACCCAATCGGCCTATTCTCATTTCCTAAACCAAATTTTTTCAACCCCCATCTCTAATAGCTTATATAATTTTACCTTGATTTCCAGCATTCACCATGAAGGCACCGAATGAGTTATCACTTATCAGCATGAAATTTGGCATGATGGTACATAATAATATGCAAAATAATAATTTGCCGGGAGGCAAGCGATATTTCATCCCCACTGTTCCCTACCACCCTTAACTTTGGGAAAAACGTTAGGTCGTATATAATACAATTTGAATATTTTAATTGCTGATTAAAATTATGCATCAATGTGTTATAGTCCGGTCAACAAATCATTCACACAAAAACCCAAGACGACATTAACCATAGGAAATTTAATAAAAACATTGTATATTGCCAACTAGAGATTGTAAACAAAAAAACAAAAACAAAAGGATGGTGGCTTTTGTTTCTAGACAATCTGTTTTAAAGGCACTGTATCCACCTTTTCACGTATTTCACATATTTCATGCCTTGATATGAGGAAACAACAAAAAGATGTGATATCCCCCCAAATACAAAAATTTGTAAAAAAAAAAAAAAAAATGGCAGCTAAGCTCTTCTTCAAACAACCAAATTCAATAGCCAAGTATTTTTTTTCTGATTTTGAGTTTAAAATTTTTACTTTTTTTAACCACGAAAATGTTTGGCTTGGCGCTCGTCAACAGGCGAAATGATCTTACTTCTTTTCAATGCGAAACTAGGGAGAAAGAATGAAATGCTTGGCTCAACTTCTATTTCTCACAGCATTCACAGCTGAAGACTTTTGAAGGAGAGCTTGGCTGCCGTTTTTTTTACAAATTTTTGTATTTGGGAGAATACAAGATAGCCTAATTATTCAAGCTGAGATAATTCAAATTTCTGTGTCCTTTGGGATAGTTTCAACATTTTTTGGGTACCCTAATGCTAGGTTATATAATATAGCTTGACACTAAGTTTTATTTTACATATTATCTATATCTATGTGTAAAAGTATAATTTTTAATGTGAATTAGTTTTCTTTTAGTATTTTCTATTATTTTGTAGAGTCAATTATGTCTTAAGTCTTTTGAAAAGACGAATTTAATACCTAGGACTATGTATTGTTTGTAAGGAATCAACATTGTATGCACGGTATATGAAACAAAACAATAAATCTAATCAAATCAATAATACTACACACACAATAAAAGTTATGTGATTAGTTACAATCAACTTTGTCAATCAAATGACATTGTTAAAATGAAGTATATCATTATTTATATCGTCACTTTTATTATTCTTAACTTTAGACTATTCACATTCTCTGCAAAGAGTTATACTTGTACACTGTACTAGTCTAAGTGAATAAAAAATAAAAAATATATAGTATGTTTAACCTTGGCTTTATAGTAGACGACTATGATGATGTTATGTTAGTCCTTTTGACAGAAATTAAATAATATATATATATATGAAGGCTTTCATGGTCGAATGATGTATTGCAAGACATTTTTAGACATATACCTAGAAATGTCTTGTAATATATATATTAGTAGTCACTTTTTTAATTTCTGTCTAAAGTACTAACATAACAGTGTCATAGTCGCCTACTATAAAGCCAAGGTAAAACATATAGTAGGCCCTATATATATTGTTGCAGGTTTTCGCGGCCCACTGTATGTACAATACTAGGTTCTTGGTTAAACCGCGTCCTCCAGACCCGTATCATCAGGGAATCTGTAGAGATTGAGAAACGGCCTCACAATCTAAACAAAAGAGACGAAAGCCAAAGTCTACCTCGTGCCTGGAAGCCAATTCTGATGCCTCGTCAAGTAGCAAATAGACATAATCAGACTAAAGAAGTGCAACATCAGAACCCTACGGTGATAAGCATAGCAGTTGAGGAACATTCCACAGTTTCTGTTCTATACGATGCAGATGCTAAATCCAACAGTTCACAAGAAACCCCAGTAGGGCCAATGACAAGAAGCCGTAGTAAAAAGGTTTCACTACAATAGATTAGGGACTTGATCATGGTTTTTAGATTTGACCTCGCCGCCCCGCACCTTTTCAGGTATACAAGGAGGCGGTCGGGCGCGTGCCAGCCACTGTGACTTTAACCTTCGTGAAGTCACAGTCACCCTGATGATGTCTGACGTAGATCAGACGAAACGTCGGTGGACGCCCAGTCTCCGCACTGGTTCATCATCTCGACGCGGTTTAACCCAAGAACCTAGTATTGTACATATATATATATTTATACAAACGATTATTGCCCTTTAATAATCGATCGATCAAGGCCCATATATTTGATATGATATCGACTAGGGATGCACATTGATAATTTTTTAATTATTGATTATCAATATGAATGTCGTTATCGAATCGATATTATCGATAATATCGACATCACCAACAAAGCATGTTCCAACCTTTAGGCCCAAGTGGAACCTCATGTGTGGCAAGTCAAAACAATACAATCGCGTTCCTTTGCTGCCTCGCTGTCTTCGATGCCATGTGTTTTGCTTCCGTTATCGACTGTTACCTCATTTCCAAACATAATTCTCGAATGTGACACCATCAGTCCAGCCAGTGCATGGCCCAACGTGATATAATCTCTGTCTTTAGAGTTTGGTTCGTGCCACTATTGACCAATTATTAGATATTTCGATAATCGATACCGAATTTTGGTTATCGATTATCGAAATTATATCCATTATTGATTATCGATCGATAATATTGATTATCGTGTTCATCCCTAATATCGACGTCCATCCCTAAAATGAATGTTGGATGAATATTGAATATTTACAAACAAATTTGTAATGTTTCAGAATCCCATATACATCAAAACTGTCACGGCAAGTTGGTACAAGGCAGTTGCTTACGCACAACGTGCTATCATCTACCACAGTTAGATAATACAACAGTCGAAGAATGCACCCCTCCTGGCACATATGATTATTTCGATAACAGTCAGGTTTCATACATTCTAACTTTTGTTTTCATTGGTGTGGTAATACTTGGCCTACTGGGTTATGTGCAGATTCTGGGCATTATTAAACACAGGCGTCGAACAGCAAAAATGCAACGTATTGCAGGAAAAGTTCGGGAATCATTTCGAAAGGATAAGGTACTCATGGTACCCTACTCAGGTAAGTGCGAGATGTGTACTGATATTTAATGTAAGCATGTTACAGATTAGACTCATGTTTAAAACACGTTCAGTAACATTTCAACCATATTTTAACTACCAGCTATAATCCGGTATATATACCCTAGATGCACAAAACTTGTAGGGCCTATTTGTCAAATCTGAGATTTTTTTACAATTTATGATCATTTTCCTCAGCCTTTGATTTGCAAATGAATAATAATAAAGTACATATGCGCAAAAGTAGGACTGACATCTAGGAACCATCAATCGATTAGTATTTTACTCATGGATTCCAAATTTAAATAAGCAATCCTCATCATTCATGTTCTGCAGTTTAAATAATATCCTCCGCACATTTCTGCACAGCTGATGCCGCAATGCTAGCCCGGATAGCAAGCTGCCTAGAGCAGATTAATCTAAGGGTACTCTATAGTCCATCTATAGCATTGTGAATGTAATGCTCTTTCAGTGTCCCATGCTCAATATACGTTATGAGGATGAGGGAAAATCAGTTTTTCTTGAGCTTGTTTCATGCATTCATCATGAATACACCAGTTCTGTGACAGTCAATAGCTACAGGCATTTTTTTGAAAGACCTGGCTGCTCACCTTACATGCGAGTGTTTTTTGTGGGTATATGTACAAAATTAGATGTGAAACTTACAAGAGATCAAATGGTACACTGCCCTGATATGCCCCGATACTATCAGCTGTGAGTAACAGATTAAAAGTTGAAGTTAGGTCTTCTTAAAATTAACTTCCAGGATCAGGTCCACCAATGGCTGAACAGACAGACCACCAAATCACCATGGTACAAAACAAACCAATACCAACACCAATGTCGTTCCGCTTGGCCAAAATATTTCCACTGTGGCCTTCAGACACCCAAATTTAGGTCAATTAAATGACGGATTTTGCTGTCCGGTAACACAATGTGTTATAGATTGCTAGAAAAGGGCATAGCCTAAAACTAAATCACACGAGAAACCTGTGTGACAGCCCTATGGAATATAATATGTATCAAAGGAAAATTTGACTGCATACATAGGCCTATTACTTAAACTTGAAGCAGATGAAAAAATAACTTACATTATGCATTGTTCTGAAACTTAAATGCACCTCTCACATGTATATTTTTATAAGAGAAATTAATTGAGCGAGCGAAGCGAGCATCTCCACTTGACTCTTATGGCTCGAATGTCTGTTTTTTTTTTCTGTTACTGCTTCGATACAGGTCGCACCGTTTCTCTGATCGACCTGAAATTTTGCACACATGTACATACCACCTAGGCGGGTTGCTGTATAGTTTTTGAACAAAATCCGATCGTTGGATATAAAAAATAAATAAAAAAATAAAAAAATAAATAAAAATGTTCTGATCGTTATGAAATTTTGCAGGGTCAATAAGTATACCATTCTCTCCTATTTTCCAAATTTTCAGCTAAATCGGTCAAGACCTTAAGTAGTGTAGATAGAAATAACAAAAGTAACGTTACCATGGCAACGAAAAGTCTCACTATGCACTGCCACCTAGAAGTAATCAAAATACTATCGAGGAAGCAGTGTATTATTTGTTATCAAAGAGTTTAAATAGTTTTCCCAAAGGAATGATGTCAAGGTCCTCTAGATGGCAATAAATTTCATCCACTCTCTCCTATCTTACAAATTTTCAGCTAAATTGGTCAAGACCTTAAAGACTTATTGGTATGTAACATTATGGAAATGTCGTACTCGGGTCGTGTTGCACGTACCGGTGCTCGCTCAACAACGCGACGGGACTTTAGCGTTTTCCTAGTAATTTGTATGCCTATTATTAGGTCCATCGTACTTTTGGCAAAAAAGGTCAGGAACTTACACACTTTCTAATAATTAAGACCGTTGAGTGACTCAACGGTAAGACTTGCTAAATAAAATAGATAAGTAGGTAATCCATTTGATATTAATTTTCAGAAGCTATTTGACATAGATAATAATAAATATGTTAGAAGACAAAATTTATTTAAGTATTACTTAACATGTATAGTGGTCCCAACGAAAGAATGCAGGTGGCTCGAAATTGTTTTCCTAACAGAACAACTGTGTCAATTCTATTCACGCTAGCTCAGCGAAGATCTTGCACATGGAGGAACTCTTGTGATCTAGCACAGGTAATTTTTGCTTGCGTTGATAAAAGATATTTCTCTTTCATACACAAGGGCGACATTCCTTTTACCGCGCATTCATTCTACCCCCACCACTAGCAAGCATCTGCATTCTTTTGTTGGAGCAAGTATATTGTGTATTGTATACCTATTTTGTATGTTCTAGGCTTACACTTATTCCCTGAACAATTTTAATCGATGTGAACTACTTAATTAATAATCCTTTTTTAAGGTTATTTTCTAAATCTTTATCGATGGATTTAATAACTTTCAGCACAAGAGTGGGTGGAAAGAAAGCAGCCCACACGTCCAGTTGTTATCATTCTGGACTCGGGTAAAAAACAGATTCAAGTTCGCAGCCAGCGTGGGCAGATACTGCGCGCCATGGATGTGAAGCATAGCCGCGCTTTGCAACTATTTACTATCTCGGATGGCCTACATATACTCGTCAGGGTCACCAATGACTACGATCTGGCAAGTGTGATAGATTACGATTGGTGGTAGATAGAAATGGGATAAAATACATCGATATATCGCAGGCGAAATCGATTTTTAAAACATGGACAAATTTTGCCCCCCCCCCCCAATTCACCTTAAAATGTTAACCCCACAATAAAGATATTCCACAGTAACGTTCTTGCCTTCCCTTGTGATAACCATGAGTTTTTATGGTCAGATGGTTTCAAGATCTGAACAGAAGAATGAAGATTTGTTCTCTTCAGAGTCAGTTTGATATTTCCCAGATTGCTATTTCTGATTTTTTGCCATCCTCTCCTCAAATTCCTTTGGGGTGGGATCGTCTGACTAATCAGTTTTTCATTTTATGATATTCTTATTCTTTCATTTAATTTTTCTCAAAGCTAAACCTTTTTCTTTTATCAAGTACCGGTATTTCAATTTGTGTTAATATTTATTTATATTCGTGTTATTTGTTATGTTCATGTCAACTTCAATATTTAACTACAATTCATTTATGTAGGTATTAGGTACCAGGCCCTACACATGTATATATTTTCTTATTTCTAGGCCTATTTTGATAGTTGGTAATATATCCATGTTGTAGGATTTTATTATTTAAATACCAGTACTATTTATTGTTTTATGTGCAATTGCCAATTATTGTGTAATCATATGATATTTATTGGTATTTATTGTCATAGATATTTACATAATTCATGTAGATAATTACACCCAATTAAAACAAGATACATATAACTATACGCATTTTTAAGTAACATAAAAATAGCACTTGCAAGTCAGTTTAAATACAAAATGGTTTGTCACCCATATTACATGCTTTCTAAATAATGAATATTTACAATGTGCAAATGCTGTAGTAAGAATAAAATGTTATACATAAAAAAATCTGGCAATAGGCCTATTGCTTCTAGGCGTAATTAGCTACAGGTTGTCCTCTAGATATTCCCTTATCGAGTAGTAGGCTTTATCTTTTAAGAATTTTTTTTTAAAGATATTGTATTATTGTCCATCTTTGCAAATACTCGCACAAAGATGACAGCTGCTGATTAACATATAAAAGTAGATAGTAACTCAACTACATAAAACATCTATTAAACATGCCTAGTTCAGTGTACTCTATAAAGAAAGGTCATTTAAGTTGGCAAGGCTAACATCACTACACTGTATGAATTTGTTTTGATTTGATTACATTTTCTTTAGGAACTATACTAGAGAGTAAATCTAGAATAACTGAGAAGTAAAAAGTAATTAGTAAAATTTGAATGTGTACAAAGCAGCTTAGCCTCAATTTAAAATAGCAGTGAAAGTAAAACATATAGTGATTAAGCACAATCTGTAAAATAGTAAGACAATAGTAGCCTACATAGTTTTAGAGTAAAAAAGGTAAAAAAGATGGAAATTGCTTAGTCACTGCAGCCAAATAAGATGCTTGCGACTTAAAAAATGTCCAATATATTTTTCATACCTACCTATGCCATCCATCCTCAATCATATCTTAATCTAATGAGATGGCAAATTAGCATTTAATTCTAATCTGTGTGTGTAGGTCTATGTATTTATGTATTAATGTTATTTCTTATTCCCAGGTACTGAAATTTGAAACCGAGTTTCTCCGAAATAATTTTCTACAGGGCTTAGAAGAATTTATCACTGTGACTGGTGTCGCCAGAGACAAACTGGCAATCACCTTAAATGCGGCCATGAAACAAGTCGTAACATGCCAAGACAGGCAAAAACGTCTGGAAATGTTCTTCAGAGTTGTATTTTCACAGGTATGCATTGAACTCGAATGATTTAACATTCGCTCAAGTGCTTTACTGAGGTGATTAGATTATTGCATACTCAAGAGGATTTGACCACTCACTTATTTCATTTCACAGGTCTATTTTGATTTTTGAAGTCAGAATGATTTTTAAAAAAGTTGAGAAAACCTACACTCATATTATTTATGAGTGTAGGTTATATCAAAATTTCATTGATAGATGTGGTGAGGTATTATTATAGCAACCGTGATAATTATGCTCACTCTTCAAATGAAGATCTAAACATATACAAAGTATATCCAAAACTCAAAAACACATAAACTTCTGTTAGTAGTGTCAGCAATAGGTTATTAACGTGACCATCAGAGCAAGCTTTTTGTACCTTGCTAGGACAGTAGTAGGTCGGGATGGGTCTGCAACACAGTTTTAGAATGTTTGGACAAAAAGGGGCTAGCCCCACTACTCAAATTGTGGCAAAATCTTAGATGTAATTTATTGACTCAATACATAATAGTAATTGGATGAGCGAAGCAAAGACTTCAATTTCACTGACCCCCAAAAAATTTAGCTCGGGTGTTTTTTTTGTTTTGTTTTGTTTTTGTTTTTTTTTGTCTGTTTGTTCGCTCTCTACCGGGCAAACGGCATATCCGATCTTGATGAAAATTTGAAGGGACCTTCGAAATCTCTGAACTTAGAGCTGTATTGTTTTTGGGTACAATCGAAGAAATATTTCTCAAGAATATCGTACTTTTACGATTTATTTTTATTTTTTGTGCGATATTTTCGTGCCATTTGGTCCAATTCTGACCAAACGGGTGGGGCTACAACGTTCATAGTTGGATGAGCGAAACGAAGACTTCAATTTCACTGACCGCCAAAAAATTTAGCTCGGGTGTTTTTTTTTGTTGTTTTTTTTTGTATTTTTTCTGTTTGTCTGTTTGTTCGCTCTCTACCGGGCAAACGGCATATGGGATCTTCATGAAAATTTAACAGGACCTTCGAAATCTCTAAACTTAGACTTGCCACATTTCTGGGTACAATCGAAGAAATATTTATCATGAATATCGTACGTTTACGATTCTTTTCGATTTTTAAGTGCGATATTTTCGTGACATTTGGGCCAATTTTGACCAAACGGGTGGGGCTACAACGTTCATATTATACATGGACATTAAGGTTATGGTAATGTAGTACATTTTGAAAGAAAAAGTTGAAAAAGTTAGCCAGAATCCATAGAAATAAAGCTTTTAACATAAGTTTTTTTATGGTAAATAATACCAATTGACAAGAAACAATAGAAACTTGGCAACAATCACCTACAATGCGTAGGCAACAAAACAAAGCACTTGCAAAAGTAAAGATATCCCACGCAAACTAAAAACTTTAAAAAGCTCATCCATCAACGCGGCGGGACTTTAGCGTTTTCCTAGTATACATGGACATTAAGGTTATGGTGATGTAGTACCTTTTGAAAGAAAAAGTTGAAAAAGTAAGCCAGAATCCATAGAAATAAAGCTTTTAGTATAAGTTTTTTACAGTAAATAATAACAATTGACAAGTAACAATAGAAACTGGACAACAATCACTTACAATGCGTAGGTAGCGAAACAAAGCACTTGCAAAAGTAAAGATATCCCACGCAAACTAAAAACTTTAAAAAAAGCTCATCCATCAACGCGACTAAAAAAAGCGTTTGCGAAGCTTCCTAGTAATAATAATAATAATAATAATAATAATAATAATAATAATAATAATAATAATAATAATAATAATAATAATAATAATAATAATAATAATAATAATAATAATAATAATAATAATAGTAGGCATATTACTGTTGTAGCAACATATAGGGTACACACACCTACGTCACAAATCGAGGGGAATGAGGGGTATTCTCCGTTTTGAGCCCAACTGGTGGACAAGCAACCATCGGTTCGCAAGTGGACGCCTGCTGAACGTCGCACAACTTATCACGCTCTAACTTTTATCCTATTCATTATTGGGGAAAAACGTAAGAGGAATAATATTTAGCAAATATATCATTCCTTCTAATAGCGATTACTTTGAATTTTACACGGCCGTTAACTTGTTATTTCGATGTACATATTAAAATAAAATTTAAGACTTTTACTTGTTTTTTTATGAAATGTAATAAAACAACTTCAATTGACAAAAATCTAGTGATCGGATTTTGACAAGACCGCTTTCAAAAAAATCATCGGACTGTTTAGACAAGAAATAAATAAACTTTCTAGATAGAAAGTGCACAGAACGAAAATTTATAGCATAGGGTAAAACGCATGGTATGTGTTTTCATCTAAAATACGCGCTTTTGACGTGCGGATGAGCCGTGAAAAACTGCACGCTATGCTGTAAAATTTCGTTCTGTGCTTTTTCTATCGAGAACGTTTATTTATTTCTTGTCTAATTAGTTAGATGCATATTTAGAGAGAATTCTTTTTGAAATCCGATCAGTAGTTTTGTGTCAATTGAAGTTGAAAAGACTTAAAGATGTTGATAATTTTGTCATTTATAATGCGTACATTGTTATAACAAGCTAACGGTTCTCTAAAAAAAATCGAAATAATCGCTATTAGAAGAAATGATATGTTTGCTAAATATTATTCCTCTTAAGTTTTGTCCAAATAATGAATAGTATAAAAGTTAGAGCGTGATATTTGTTGAGCCGTTCATCAGGCGTCAACTTGCGAAAAGAGGATGCTTGTCCATCAGTTAGATCCGCGCCGAGCTGTGACGTCACGTGTGTGTTCCCTATAATTGTTAGAAAGAACCAAACACCAAACAGCCTAATAAAGTCAATGATAATGGGTTATTCAATTAAATATTCCTATTATTCCTTCTATATTTTTGAATATACATACCTACATGAAGCCTATTACAATATAACATTGTATTGGAGTGTAATAGACGTTAAGATACTGGATGTTGAAATACTGTAAATGCCTTGTAATGGAGCGGAAGAGCTCAAAACAATGGTCAATAAAATACATACAAACACATTATAATTAATAATAACTAACTTTGATGAAATCGTTACCAGTACTAAAAACCTTGGCCTATTTATTTCTGCCAATATTGTCGGGGACTTTGAACCTACTATGAAGTGAAGTTTAGTAATTAAACTTAACTGTACATCTTCACAAAGGGGTTTCAAAAATCATAAATGGCATGTCTGCAAATATAAGTATGCAACTTTTTCAGAGTTATTTCCATTTTCAAACACTCTTGATTGTGGTGATCAATAGAATTTAAGAGAATTTATTTTCATTTTGGTTTGGAGACAATTTTGTGAATACTAAAACAGTAAAGACTGGAACATTAACAATGTATGAGGTTGGCCTACCTAAAATAAATAAATAAAACAACTATGACAGTTAAACAATGTGTTTCAAATCTATTTTTCTCTCTCTAGGCATTTAAAATTACACATTCTGAAAAGGAAATTATTAGCATGGGCTCGGACAGAGCACGGGAGATTATTTACACAGAGCTGACGTTGAACGAGTTTGCTGAAGCCCTAAGTATGCGACCAAACAGCGAGTTTGTTCAGAAAATGTTTACATTGGTCGACAAGGATAAGAATGGATTTATATCATTTCGAGAGTTTGTCGACATTCTTGTCATCTTTTCAAAAGGTTCCGCAGACGACAAGGCAAAGCTCATGTTTGACATGTACGACATTAATGGAACTGGAAAACTTACAAGAGAAGATTTTACTAACATGATCAAGTAAGTAGTATTTCACTAATCCAAAACTTATGAAAAGACAGACAAGCCTCACACTCAAAAGCATTGATATGTAAAAGAAGCCCTCAAGCTTATGCACCCTTCTACATTTGCGCACTATCAAAGTCAAACATAAAATCACTTTGTTCCGTAACTGCATCCTTGCAATGCTTGGCAAAATTTAATTTGCAACCATTATAATATATTGTTGTTTATATGTAATAGTTTGTCTAAATTTAATTTTGCAAAGTTGTCGTGTGTTTTGTTTTATGAGCATTTTTGGCAGCTGAATGAGATTATGTAAATCCTACGTGAATGCAAGCGTGTGAGCGTGCGAGAATGTGTGCGTAGGTAGTCACGTGCATATGTATTAAGTATGAAGACATGAACCACAGATAATAGAGTACACGATGCACAGATAAAAGAGTCCTGAACTTACTATTTGTGTGGTGCATTGTGTCACAATTTTTATTAGAAATTCATCAAAATTGATTAATTAAATCATTCTAGATCTTTCATGGAGACTGTCAATGCAGATGTGGAGCAACATGATTTAGAGGGTGTAGTTAATGATATGATGCACTCTGCTGGGCTTGCCAAAAAGGTAAGCAAATTACAATTTTAAAATATTTGTCATGATAAAAGATTGTGTGTAAACCATTAACTGTAACATATGCATTTATTTATAAACTCCCTCACTAAAGTAACTGCCCACTGATAGTCCTACTTTTCTTTTAATTCTCAATAATTGACCCCACCCCCCACCGCCCATCTGCGTCCAGCTTCACGGGACACAGCAGCAGTGCAATTCTATAAGGATAGCGTGAATGTCACTATCAAAGATGGTAGTATATAACCTGTCGGTCACTTGCTATTTTTGGTGATAGCAATTGATATCCATTGTTGGATGAGCGTAGCGAAGATTCCATTTCACTACACTGGAGAAAAAAATCCGGAATTTTTTTTTTTTCATTTTTTTTCTGTTTGTATTATTGTGTGTTTGTTAACACGATTCCGGCTAAACCGATACTCCAATTGCGATGAAATTTTATGGAGGCCTTCGAAATCTCTGAACTTAGAACTGCCACGTTTTTGAGCGCAATCGGAAAATTATTTCTTATGAAAATCGCAATTTTAAGATTTTTTTTTATTTAAAAAAAATTTCTCCAACTTATAACACCAACATGCTTAATCCCATTTTAATGATTTTTTTCACAAAACCTTAATTTTATAAATTAATATATTCGTGTAAAATTTGAGCGCAATCGAATAATTATTTCTTATAATAATCGCAAATTTACGATTTTAACTAAAGTTAATTTTTTATTTCATTTAATTAATTTTTTTTTTAAATTTCGACAAAGTAATAATTTTTTCACATAATAACAGGAAATCCGCATAACACATGGCAGCTCAACGCACCAATTACGCTCATCCAACAACGCGGCGGGACTTAAGCGTTTTCCTAGTTAGCAACATTCAGGTTATCCTTATGGAATTGCACTGCAGGTGTCAAAAATCTTGGGCCTCAGCTCAGTGCATTTATTAACCAGTGCACAGTAACCAAACCAGAAATCACTTTACAGTGTCGGTGGGGGTTATCAGCCCGGTTTATTTGAAGTGCTAGAACATGTAAAAATTATTGGATGAGCGTAGCGAGCGATGCGAAGATTCCATTTCACTACACTGGAGAAAAAAATCCGGGATTTTTTTTTTTCTTTCTTCTTTTTGTATTTTTGTGTGTTTGTTAACACGATTCCGGCTAAACAAATACTCCAATTGCCATGAAATTTTATGGAGGCCTTCGAAATCTCTGAACTTAGAACTGCCACGTTTTTGAGCGCAATCGAAAAATTATTTCTCATGAAAATCGCAATTTTACGATTTTTTTCGATTTTTTAAAAAATTCTTCGACTTATAACACCTACATGCTTTATCCGATTTCAATTATTTTTTCACAGAACCTTAATTTTATGAATTAAGATATTCGTGTGAAATTTGAGCGCAATCGAATAATTATTTTTATAAAAATCGTAATTTTTCATTTTTTTTTTTTTTTAATTATGATAAATTTTTTTAAAAAAATTATTTAATTAAATTAATTATTTTTTATTTAATTAAATTTAATTTAAAAAAAAAATCTTGAACTTTACAGAACAACAGAAAATCCGCATAACACATGGCAGCTCAATGCACCAATTACGCTCATCCAACAACGCGGCGGGACTTAAGCGTTTTCCTAGTGTATAGCACATTTTCAACTATTGGCCCTGGCAAGTAGCTATGGGAGAGAGGAAAGAATGCAACCCAAACTTTTTTACACTCTCGTACATGACCCTCTTACCACGTAAATTTAAATATTTTGTGACCTGAATAGCAGTTGCATGTTGCATACCTCACGACGGTCTTCACTTTCTCAGTCGTATTTGCCAGTTAACAATGAGAGCTGGTTAGTTCAAAGTGTGACAAGTGGACTGCCCACATTATATAGCTATATTTTAAATTGCCTTTGCTCAAATATGCCCCTTCCAAACTTCAACCACTGCATCCAGTTTGGTTCCTTCAAAAATTGCTCTCCACTACACTTGCCAAATGTGAGGCAACCTTTGTCAAAAATGTGTGAGTAACGGCAATTACTAAGTTCCAGTGGCGTGCACGGAGGGCAAGCAAGGAAGCATTGCTTCCCTTTACCGAAATGACAAACACACATTTTATTATTAGTAGTAGGTACTTCAATATCTAATGTAATAGTAGCCTATTCATTCCCAGTATGATAAATCACTTTTCAGGTTTATATGAATCTTTTTAAAAAATCATTTTTTATTTACGCAGTGCCCAGAATTCGTATTTTATGGCGTAAATTTCACTCATAATAAAAGGAAGTTTTCGCTGTCTTGAAACAGTTAGGTAACTATACACGACCATAGACGCTCTGCATCCCCTGACCGTTTGAGGTTTCACGTTAACCTCTAGACCTGGGCGGAGTTTAGACGTAGATTTTTAATGGACTCAGAAGTTGTGCTTCCTTTGGGGCTCGACACACATATGCCATGGGTGAGAGAAAAAAAAACTGAAACAAGGCGACGAATGGTCATTGACGAGGGGGTGTGGGGGTGAAGCTGTATAGGAATCTTAAAATGCAGGAAAAT
Organism: Sweltsa coloradensis; assembly: GCA_024449915.1. NCBI lineage: Eukaryota > Metazoa > Arthropoda > Insecta > Plecoptera > Chloroperlidae > Sweltsa > Sweltsa coloradensis. Next base: position 108,811 of record JAMZAV010000947.1, read on the forward strand.
CACACATGGCACGGGCCACGGCTACTTTAGTCGGTTCTCAAGTTTTCTTTGTATTGTAAGGATGGGTGTAGTTGCAAGTGTTTGTGAAAAACCGTTTGTTAAGCTATATTTGAAGAAAAAAAAATATTGATTAACAATGGTAGGGCAACACTGGGACTACAGTGGCTTGATTGAAAAAACAAACAGTTTACTCCAACATTAAATGTGTCACTTTATGATAAGCATATTTGTAGTTGACGGGAAGTTCGGTGCTAAACAAGCTATTCTGTTGGCAGTGTATACTTGCCTGGAGGACGGTGTCTTTCCCCAAGCATTGAAAATATCAAAAATAATCCCTATATTCAAAAAAGAAAATAAACATATAACCAGTAACTACAGACCAATATCCATTCTTCCAGCAGCTTCAAAAATATTAGAAACCATAATATACACACGAATGGTCTCATTTTTTGACGAGTTTAATACCATAACAGAGAGGCAAAATGGATTTAGACAAGGCAAATCAACAAGCGACACAATCAGTAGATTTCTTAAAACTGTTGTCGGAGCAGTAGACCTAAATTTACCCACATTGGGTATATTCTGCGACCTCACAAAAGCGTTTGATTGTGTTGACCATACAATACTACTAGCCAAACTAGAGTACTATGGCATACGTGGGAATGGTCTAAAGCTTATAACTTCTTACCTGACTGACCGACTGCAATGCGTCGAAATGACTGAACTAAAGGACAACAAACTTACAAAGACTAGATCTGACTATGAAAAAGTAATTTGTGGCGTTCCACAAGGATCAATCCTTGGCCCACTATTTTTTATCATCTTTGTTAATGATCTACCTGATAACATCGAGGATGCAGAGCTTTTTGCAGATGACTTCACTACAAGTATTACCGCTAATGAGACAATACAACTTCAAGAGAAGGCAGATAAAAGAATTACCGAATCCACCGAATGGTTTATGGTGAACAACAACTGCTAAACTCATCAAAAACCAAATTTATTCAATTCCATTCATTCCAAAAAAACAAATCACTCAACCAAATACCTTGCATTACAAATTCACATGATAAATCAACAGTAGAATCATCTACACAAGCAAAATTATTAGGAATAACAATAGATAATAACTTAACCTGGCATGCCCACATCAACACCCTAATACCAAAACTCAGCTCAGCTTGTTTTGCAATTAAGAGCATCAAACAAATAAGCAACATATCAACTGCTAAAATATGTTACTTTTCTCTATTTGAATCGCACTTGAGATATGGAATCGAATTTTGGGGAATATCGACTCATATCGACAAGGTATTCATCACGCAAAAACGAGCAATCAGGGCATTATGTACCCTTAAGCCGACGGAGCATTGCAAACCCTACTTTATTACACTAAACATTCTTACAGTTACATGCCTTTACATTCTCAAGTCAATTTTAGTCATAAGAAAAAACATCCACACTCTCACAGTCAACAGTGGCATACACACCCACAACACAAGGAACAAAAATAACCTCCATCTTAACCAATATCGTACAAACCTAGGTCAAAAAAACTCTGATTATTTGAATAAAACTCTATTCAATAAACTCCCCCAATCAATAAAAAACATAACAGAACACATCAAATTCAAAAATGAACTAACTAAATTCCTAATACAAAAGGCATACTACAGCATAAAAGACTTTATGACAGACAAAACTACCTAATAATTGCTATATTTTATTATTTGTAGGAGGTACCATATAATAGGCTATAGGCCTATACTATTTTGTAAAATACCTATATTATATTATATTAATACTTATGTAACAACTAGCCTACGTCTAGCAAAAATGGACTACACGGTGAAAACTGTTATAAACTTTAACTGTACTTTGTATTGTTATTTGTTGTCCAAATAAATAAATAAATAAATATGTTGTTTGCTCATGACAGAACTAGAACAGCAAGTTGGGTAAGTGGTGGGTTTTGCTCACGTGGAAATCTACATAAAGCAATTGATCAACATGAGACGTCGATAAGTCATTTGCGATCGTGTGTTTCTTTGACTGCGTTTGGTGAGACCAGTATCGAAACCAGGCTACTGCAACACAATTTTTTGAAAACACATAATCCACAATATTTTCTTGTTATTTCTCTAAAAATCATTTTCCGGATACTTATATAAATAAAAAATGTCAAAAACTTTCGCCACCGGCGGCTGGGGCTTTGCCCCAGATCCCTTCAGTGCTCACTATTTTACCTCAAAACTCCATTGTTTCCCCACCTATTTACCTCACCGCACGCTACTGCTAAACTAAGTTCATGATCCAATATTTTACTTAATTTTTTCAGGATGCCATGGAATTAAAGGATTTTCAGCGTTTACTTCTTGATCATAAAGACAAACTTAACTACGCAGAAATCAATTTCTCTGGGATTCCCGACAATGCTCAACCACAAACAAAAGCACAAATTCGCTCAAAACATAATTCTTTCTTAGACCAAGCTTGTCGTACGGCCCACTCAATGTACTCAACTTCTGCTGAATTAAGGTATTGTCAATGTTTAATTTACATTTAATGAAATTTTGTTCAGTTTGATTTTTTTTAAACTGGTAGCACACTAATATTGTTTCTTGTTCAACAATATTTAGCAAACCTGGTTCAAGTAGTAGTATGCCAAAACATGCTCCGGTGAAAGCAATGCCAAGCATTGATGATGATCAAGAAAAGTCAATAGTCAACAAAAAAACACAAGCCCCACCGAAGTCAAGCCTACGGTTAGCCGTGCATCGATACATCCAGAACTCAGCACATGAAATCTTTTGGATAACCTTGTACACCATTGTGCTGTTAGCTGTATTTGCTGAACGAGCTTATTGTGAGTTATTATTAAAATTAAGTTAATTTACTAATTAGGCCAGCAACAATACTTACTAGATTATTTTTAATGTTGATATTTTTATTGGGTATTTGGTAGTGTTGCCCAACGATATATTTTTCAACATCGATATCGGCGCCATTTTGACGATATCGTATCGCGATATCGAAATCTAAAAATCAATATCGATATCGCGATATTGATTTTTTTTCGACTGCAATACAAACCAACCAAACTTTTAAAGGAATACAAACTATGACGCAATAAGCCCCATCAAAGCAGGGGTAATGATGCGCGATCCATGATATGTAAAGATATCACAACTTTAGTCTCATGAGCATGGGCCATCACAGATAACTCATGTTAGTGTAATAAAAAGTTATCTGTGGCGACTGGCGACTGCGTTGCTGAAATATTTATTTCCAGTTTACTATGATATCGCTTATAAAACGATATCGCGATATTTCCGATAAGACGCAAGGATATCGATATCGCTGGGCAACACTAGTAGGCTTGGCAAGTTTTTTTTTTTAAATCCTGTGCAGAGAGGGGCTTTTTCAGACATTTTCTTCCTTGCTATCCAGTATAAAATGGCTTCTTTCTCTGACCTGCTCATATCATTGGGCAGGAAGTCAATGTCATTCTGGAATGCGGCGCACCTGAAATGGTACCTATGCTCTGTCTTCGGATTCAAAATTACATAATTTACATGTGGCCGGTTTCGGTGGTGATGTGAATCTGTTCAGATGGTGTTGCAGAACGTCGTGGCCAGTTGCAAGTCGGAACTGGGCTGTGGCAGTTTTACGAGACCAGTTTTTATCCGGCCCTTTTTTGATCTCATCCCACCTAGATTTCATTATTGCAGCCTCTTCTGTGCTGTTTTTGAAGACCTTTTTCATGATCAAGCCAATCTCTCTTTTTACATACGGTAGTGAAATCTCATAGAGAGAGCTGGTGGGGGATCTTTTTTGGTGCCGAATTATAAACAAACATTTAATGAACTTCAAATTCCAAAACTAATTTTGTTCAGCTTTTCCATTAAATGATACAGGAGTCCCAAACCATTTTGTTAATTTCAATTAGTAACCTCCTGAGAGGTGGTGCATGTGACGAGATTTCTTGTAGGTAGTTATTTTGAAAATGCCACGGAAAAGATATTTTACAACAAAAAGCGTACAAAAAATATTAACGTTTTTTAGGACAACATAATATGTTACTTTTAAATTTTAATTAAACTGTCTTTTATTGTATATCAAATTTTTAGTACGTAACTGAATTCATACAATAAGATGAAAATAAAATAAAATGTATGCCAATTTGATATGACCCATCTTTCAAAATCACTTCGCATGTTGTTAGGGTCTACTTTCATGACGTAATATATATATATATTGCCTATTTCTTTGTGGAGCTCCTTCATTTGAAATTAGCCAAACCCTTGAACGAAACCGACTACAGCTATCGAGGCAAATGACATCAACAACTCCCACGTTGATGTGCGGAGATATTTGTAATACTTTCATAATTGGATGAGTGTAGCGAGCGAAGCGAAGATTCCATTTAACTACACTGGAGAAAAAAATCCAGAATGTTTTTTTTTTCTTTTTTTTCTGTTTGTTTGTTAACACGATTCCGGCTAAACCAATACTCCAATTGTGATGAAATTTTGTGGAGACCTTCGAAATCTTTGAACTTAGAACTGCCACGTTTTTGAGCGCAATCGAAAAATTATTTCTTGTGAAAGTCGCAATTTTACGATTTTTTTCGACTTTTAATACCAACATGCTTTATTTGATTGTAATGATTTTTTCACAGAACCTTTATTTTATGAATTAATATATTCATGTGAAATTTGAGCGTAACCGAAAAATTATTTCTTATGAAAATCACAATTTTCCAATTTTATTTTATTTTTAAAATTTCTTTGACTTATAACACCTTCATTCTTCATCCGATTGAATGATTTTTTCACAGAACCTTAATTTTATGAATTAATATATTCATGTGAAATTTGAGCGCAATTGAAATTTTTTCTTCTTGTGATAATCGCAATTTTACGATTTTTTTTATTTTTTAAATTTCTTTGACTTACAAGCTTTATTTGATTGTAATGATTTTTTCACAGAACCATAATTTTATGAATACATACATATTCGTGTAAAATTTGAGCGTAATCAAAAAATTATTTCTCATTAAAATCGCAATTTTATGCTTTTTATGTTTTAAAAAATTACGCTCATCCAACAACGCGCCTGAAAAAGCGTTTGCGAAGCTTCCTAGTTTATACTAATATGATGTCTCAGTCTCACAGGCTGTCAGTCACACTCACACATATTTCAAATGTAGGCCCTAGACAAATAGAATCCTACAACTTAAATCTTGGTTGCTTTTTGCTTATTCCTTTCGGGTTACAAAAGCCACTAAAGAAACTAGTTAATTCACAATTTCTGTTCCTACCATATATTCCAAACACTGTTTAAAAGTGGTATAATGATGTACATACATATGCTAGAAAAAGGTGCATAATTATCAGGATGGAAGTGAGTGGAGCGGCTCATTTGTGATATGTTGGACTACTACTACTAGTCTACTACCAATGGGGCCTAGTCAGTATTTGAGGGGCCGCTTGCTGTAATACTACAATACATTGTACTACATACTTATGTAATAAAATAATACATTGGAATCTCATATAGCACTTAACCATTTTGTAAAGCAAGATTGTTGATTGTTCATCTTTTACATGCTATTTTTCTGGTTAGTTACCTTAGGCCTATACATTTTTAAACTTGGTCCCCTGAATATCATCTAATGGGTGCACAACAAGATAGGAAATATTAGGTCCTACCCTTTCCAATTTCCATACCCTAACTACAAGATGTACTTTTACTTTCTTAAGGGTCAACTGTGTTATGTAAACATAAAACTATGTATGCAACACTTGATGGAAATAAAGCAACATTATATTCTATTCTAGGCCTACACAGTACTTAGCAGGAGGACTATCATGAACTTATGTTACTTGTGTTAATTTTTAGATTATTCCGTTGAACGGGAGCATTCCGGCCTGAGACGTATAGCTGGTTATGGAGTGACGGTGACAAGAGGGGCCGCTTCTGCAATGATGTTCACCTACTCCTCCCTTCTGATCACAATGTGTCGGAACACAATTACAACACTCCGAGATACATTCCTACACGTCTACTTTCCGTTTGACTCTTCAGTTTTCATGCACAAATACATTGCAATGTGGGCACTGTTCTTTACAGGTAGATGCAAGCGTAATGTTATTAATTTTAATTGAATTTAACTTATAAGAGAGGAAACAAGGTAAAGGGAGGAAACGTGTAAAGATTGACAAAAACCACGGTCTTCAGATATTAGGCATAGATCCTCAGATGTGGCTCAATAGTTAACATGTGGAACAGTGAACAAAATATGTTAACTATATTTTGCATAACAAGGTTGCATATTAGGATTCAAATGTAGCAAAACATCAAAACAGGCAGAATTTAAATACTAGCTCTTTTTTAAACAGTTTCCAACGGATAAGTAATGTTTTCCCCTATGCGAAAAATTTGATTTTTTCTCACAGGAATGCCCGCCGTAGGGTACACATTAGTTTCACTAGTTCTGACCATCTACAGGTAACTATCAAGTGAGTAGGGTATTAGGCCAGTTAGAAAGACAAGTCCAAGTCTATTAGTCATAGACATCCCATATAATTGGCTAGACAAGCAGTCAGCGGTCCACTTCCGGGACAATTAGAAAGCCATCTTGAATGGGTGAGTTTGCATGTTAATTAGATGGGAGCGATTAATCGAAAAAATATTTTTAAAGATGGCCGCCAGTTTGGCAGGTGAGCATATCAGACTTTAACACCAAATGATTACTAAATTTCCTTATGCAATAACTTTGCATTGTTTCTGTTTGTTCAATACCATGCTGCACAAGCTAAAACCATATCAAACAATCCAGTAAAGTACTTTATTGCATTAAAAAAACATACATTAAAACGCCAAGCCGCCATCTTGAATGGGTGAGATTGACGCTTCAATTTGGTACACTCGCGCCTGTGCGGAGGTATTGGAGACTGCGCATCTAGCCTACTATAGGTGCAGACCTGGGTAGTAACGTAACGGAAGTAACGCGTTACTGTAACGCAATTACTTTTTTCAGTAACGAGCCAGTAATTTAATTACAATTTTCTCAAAGTAACGAAAGAGTAATTTCACTACTTTTATCATTGTAATTTGGCGTTAGTAACGCGTTACTTTTGCCGCGCGGCCCGTGCCTTTGTGTATCAAAATCAGTCACTGGGCCAGTGCGCCTGCTGCCTTTCTACGTATCGCCCGCTTGAACAATGTGCATGTGCATGCAGCATTTCCGACATTTCGTAGGTCTGATCGAGAGATTTCTAGTCCCGAGTTTTTATTTCAGAACCTAGCCATGTTTACTTTTGGTACTTCCGCCTATGACGAGCGCCGTTGACGACGTAATTATCTACTTGACATCAAACATTCAAGTCTGTGTCAAATAAATCGATAGTCGAATTGTTACACTTTTAGTGTAGTTACAACATTTTGCCGATAGATGTCACCCGCGTAATCAATAATTTACTATACATCTATATGTGGATATCTACAATATCTCTGTGATAGGCCTCCGCTGGTTTTGAAGTGTGGGCGTGGATAACACCCTGTCTGAGACCCGCCATCGGCAGACAAAGCACTTGCGTCATACTCGTCAGCACGTCAGATACATTTTAAATTAAAAAGTAATTTTTGAAAGTAATTTCACTACTTTTTTTCATAAAAAGTAACGTAATTTCATTACTTTCTTGGAAAAGTAACTAAATAGTAATTTAGTTACATTTTGGCTGAAGTAATGAGTAATGTAATTTCATTACTTTTCAAAAGTAACTTACCCAGGTCTGTATAGGTGTTAAGATATCTATGCTATTAGTAGAACTAAATCACAGCATTCACATACAACAAGGGAAACCTAGGTGGAAAATCTGTCAGGACTGTCGGTACCGATGTTGCTACCTCCCGAATCAGAGTCTCACATTTAACTGTAGTTTATAGTGCCTAGGTCATGAATGAGTACGTTAACTACAAATCATGAGAATTTTATACATAATTACTATTGTCTCAAAAGATTTCAACAATTACTAGATTCCATAATAAATAAACAAAAGAGATACCTAGGCTATGTATCAGGGCTCAAAATTAACAGCAGCCCAAGGCTGCCCAAAACACTCTCGGTCTGCCTATAATTTCCCATACAACTAGGGAAACGCCAAAGTCGTTAAACGAGTGAGTGAGCCATGTGTTGAGTACCCGACTACATTACTTTTCTTCCCCCTACCTTAGGCCTACCTAGCCTATCATAGGCTAGAGAGGCGCATTATGACCTTACAGTTGACGCGCCCGTCCCCGTATGCCAACTAAACTTTAAAAAACTATTATTTATACGAATATAATTATCAAACTTAAATGCAAATGTTCCTGGGTACTCACCACATGACTCGCTCACTCGTCTAACTACCACTTTGGCGTTTCCCTTAGTCTAGTTGGCTAAGGCGCCCTTGTAGCCGAAATGTGAAAGAAGTGGGTTCAATCCCCTGGTCGGGAAAGATTTTGTAATTTCTTGATTGTATTTCAAAAATAATTAAACATGTTTTGAAATGCATATAACGCAGTGTAGTCCATCATCTGTGGCAATAGGGCCTACTATGGTAAACATAGCCAGTACGAAATACGTGAAAATATTGCAAGGTTTACTCAATCTACGAGCGGAATTTGGGGGTACCTTGACGTGCAACATTCGACAGACCTTGCATGGGCACGGCATTTCACGGCCAGGCGAATAACAAACAAAAATATCTTTTCAAAATCTAAAACATTGTCGTTAAAATAATTTCTAAACATTGGAAGTCTATTTTTCAGTTTATTATTTCTTGTAGGTTTAAATCGCAATGAATCTTGCTGATTTTGTAAGCAGTTCTCAATAAACTCGTACCGGATGTCCGTTTAAAATTTCAGCGCAATCTGTTCAGCGATTCGGCTGATTTTCAACGTACACACACACACACGCAGAAAAACCATAAGGGCCGTTTAAGTCGAATGGAGATCACATACGTTCGCTACGCTCACTCGTTCAAATCGCATTAAATATGTAGTATGATTTTCCTAAAATCAAAAATTTTGTTTAAAGGTATTAGGCCTAATCTTCTATAAAAAATGTAACTGTATAACAGGTAGTAATGTTACAACAAATCATTGGACTTTTCACTGTTATTTGCATAATATATTTCAATTTAAAAGGTGTATTTTGACTTCTTTAGGCCTATAGAAGTCTTTATCAAACAAATTAACAATTAAAAAACCATAACAGACAAGACAAAAACAATTGCCAAAAAATTATAAATATGGCTGTGTATTAGTACCAATTTATTAACAAAAAAGTTTTTATGAATAAAAATAAAAATAGTAATACCAAAAAAACAGAACATGAAATTGCCATGTTGGACAGTTGGTGTATGAAATAAAACTATTGATCCAGTTCTAGAGATGAAATTGATGGACAGAAACTCTTCCAAATGGCTGAATAAATAACACTAGGCACACTGATTGTATTGCCCCACACACGAAATCAAACCAGCTTCCTTAATTTTCTGTGTAGTGGCATTAGACTCATGAGCCAGGATTGAAGTGTTTTCCCAATTAATATGATGTTGATTTTCGTACACATGTAATCTTACAACTGTTGACACAATATTTATTAGTAGTACGAGTACCCGAAATTAGAGTCGAGTCAAGATACTCGAAATCGAATATTGGAAAAAAATAATGATTTTGGTGGAGGTGCCGGGTAGCCTACAGCAAATTCGTCCTGATTCGTTCAAATGGTTAGTAACAGTAGGATCTAATGGTTTTATGCTCTGAATTCTCTTTTGTTTCAGTTATGCATGTTATTGGGCATGCTTTTAACTTTTACAGCATTTCAACACAGACATCCAACGATCTCACTTGCTTGTTCCGCAACTATCACCATGCGTAAGGAATACATTGATTACTCTTTTATGTGTACTATAGTATATACCAACTACCTAATAGAATAAATCCAGGGTGTGTGATTTATTTGATTTTAAAAAAAAAAATCAGATTTATTTGATTTAAATTTTTTGATTTAATCAGTTTTTTCCGATTTAAATCAGATTTTTATTGATTAAAATCAATAATATCAGTGTTTCAAAACTTGTCAAGTTGGTGTGCGGATCAAATACTTTCACAAGCGTTTCAGAAAAATTATTCAAAAATTATTTTACGGAAAACTTTGCCTAAATCAGTTGTAACTCATGTGTTTGTTGCTCAAAATGAAGAAAAAGTGCATTTGATTTAAATCAAAAACACCCTGATAAATACCTATTCTATACTCCACTAGTTAGCAATTAATTTTGCTCTTCAAACAAGATGAGATAACCAGCACTAATTCCTGTTTCAGAACACACGAGATTCCGAAGTTTCATTATTGGTGTTGGCAAACAATAACCGGAGTCACTGGCGTACTTCTAACAATTCTCACCGCAATGATATTCATTTTTGCACTTCCATTTGTACGTACCAAACTGTACAACGCATTTTGGTTTGCTCACTCACTATACCCATTACTCTACATCCTGATGATACTGCATGGAGCAGGAAGACTCATTCAAGAGCCATTCTTGTATTTATTTTTTCTGGGGCCATGCATTTTATTTACTATTGATTATATAGTAACTGCAAGTAGGAAAAAGGTGGAAATTCCAGTGATTCGTGCGGATCTACTACCATCAAGTAAGTTTAACATAACCTAATAAACCATTAAAGGCTGACATCAAAAAACATTAGTTAATGTTAACTAATGTTTTTGAATTTGTATTAAAATTGTAGCCTGTAGAAAGAAACAAAATATCAAAACTTTGCAATAGGTATTTTACAGGATGTTTTAAAATGTTGATATGATAGGCCTCCGCCTACCCGAGGTTTTCAATTAAGGGGCTTTCATTTAGATGCCAAAAACAAAGTCGTCAAAACAAGCGGTGAATTGGAATTTTCTCGGCAAGTCGTTTTGGGAGGACTTGATCGATTATTGACCATTCGGAAAATACTAATCACATTGATCAATATATCGATTACCAAACGGTATTCCTGTAGGCCCTACATTACACACATAGTTAGGCCAAGGTTATTATAGGCCTAAATAAGCTGTAGAAATGTTAAAATTGATTTATTTTCATGTGACTAATAGTAATAGAGCCATGCATAACTAATGTCCTAATTTTATTCCACAGATGTGACATGCCTCGTGTTTCAAAAGCCAAGCAACTTTGAGTATAAATCGGGTCAATGGGTGCGCATCTCTTGTCGAGCATTAAATAAAAGTGAATATCACCCATTCACAATTTCATCGGCTCCCAACGAAAAACATCTCACTGTACACATCCGAGCCGTGGGGCCTTGGACCACGAATATCCGGAACATCTACGATCCTAATCTTTTAAGAGAGAACGCACTACCTAAGGTAAACATCGGATGTTGCAACTATTTTGTTTTAAGCCTAATGGCAGTAGTGTTCAACTTCAAGAATCATCCGCATCTCGTATTGAGGATAGCTTCACAAAAACATAATCTACTTCAGGGGTGGGATGATTAAATGTTTCAACGTAAAGACGATTCTCATCTTTTAAGAGAGAAAGCACTACCTAAGGTAAACATCGGATGTTGCAATTATTTTGTTTTAAGCTTAATGGCAGTAGTGTTCAACTTCAAAAATCATCCGCATCTCGTATTGAGGATGGCTTCACAAAAACATAATCTACTTCAGGGGTGGGATGATTAAATGTTTCAACCTAAAGACCGTTGAATGAGGTTGGACTAACTTTTTTCAGTGTTAAATATCCAATTTAAATTTGCTTGATTGGCAAATCCAGCTAACTTCACATACATTCTGGATCACGTCTTGACCTCCAATTTTCACCCCAAAAATCTGAAATTTTGGGAGGTTGTTTACAAAGATGATTGCTTGGGAAATTACTTCAAATTACCTGGTTGGTGGCATATTTACGGTCCGTTACTAAAAAGTAAGCTAATGAGTAATGACCACGTATTTGCGGAAAATGTGCTCTGATCGCGCAACACACATTCTCACTTGACGTTTTGGTGCAAACCAGGGCATCGAACCGGATCGACCAAAAACCAGAAAAAAATATATATATATATTTTAAAATTTTAAAAAAATAAAAAATAAAAAAAAAATAAATAGGTATATATTTTTTTTACCTGAACTGAAAACCAAACCAAATCCCATACAGAAAGTATCTATTTTCAGTTCATGGCAATTTATTATTTAGAATGTGGAATAACCAATAACCAATAAAATGATATTTTATTGTTTCTTATTTACTTTGGATTTAATGTTCAAAAATGTGTTTTTTGTGCCCTTACAATGGTAGAAGATAGGAAATACCTAATATTTCTATCGTAAATATCTCGTAAAGTAATTCCGTGACAAGAGTTTTTTATTGCATATTACAAGCACACGAAAAATAATAATATAATGTGAATTTGGGAAAATTTTAGTTTATGTTAAGGCTATTGGACAGCGTTTTTCTATTTTCCAAAATATGCTACCAAGTCAAAATGGTTTTGAAACCTGGCTCTGTAAGAAAATCAAAACTATTTATTTCAAAATTTTCTGATCGGGCATACGGCAAATATCGCCTTTTCAAAATAATAGCAAACTTCAATTCGCCCAAGCACACCATTCAACATAGGTAGAACTTGTGTTTTTGTAACATTAATTTTCAACTGGTTTTCTAGAGTCTGACTGAGAGAAAAAAGATTTTTTTATAATTGTCTTTCCTGCAAATTTTTTCGTTTGGCGGTATTTTGTACCGATTTGTACCGCCAAATGAAAAAATTTGCAGGAAAACCAATTGCTATAAAATATATTTTTTCTCTCAGTCAGCCTCTAGAAAACCAGTTGAAAATTAATATCACAAAAACACTAGGCTACTACCTACGTTGAATGGTGTGCTTGGGCAAATTGAAGTTTGAAATTATTTTGAAGAGGTGATATTTGCCATGTCCCCGGTCAGAAAAGTTTGAAAAAAATAGTTTTGATTTTCTAATAGAGCCAGGTTTTAAGCCAGACACTATATTTTGAGTTGGCAGCATATTTTGGAAAATAGAAAAACGCGGTCGAATAGCCTTAAGTTGTGCTGGAGAAAGCTCAACCCACACATTTTTTTGTCAAGCAACGTGTTCTTCCAGAATAATGTGCATTTCATATGCCTTCTTGTGTAAGGTACACCAAAACCCTTTCAAAAACATAACCTAGTTTCCTCGGAAGTGCAGATCAAGAACCTTGCAAATGCAGATGTTGACACCGACTTGACACACATCCAATAATTATGGGATCGCCATTACAAGTGGATGTAGAAGGTGGAACACGAGCACATATCAGTTAATAATGATTTTAAAACCCTATACATTTTACGATGTTTTCAACGTTTCAAAAAAATGTGTATTATACACATTTTTTTACTAAAACACAAAAACAAAAAACAAACATAAAAATTAAACTTTAACATGAATAGTTTCCTTCAGTGTCTTTGCGATATTCTTCTGATGCACTGCACCTCATAAACATTGTTGGCAAACATATTGCCAAACACCATGTAGGCCCTAATGCCTTCCCATTACGTATAGGACCTATAGCGGCTATACTCCCATAGCGGTGCATAGGCGTTGTTGTAGAGACAAACAAACTTGACATTAATGGATATAATGGATATGATATAGACTTTTTCACACTGAATCTTTGTTTGGTATGGAGAGGAATCCATGAATTATTTTCATTCTTCCCCTGATTACCCAGTGTGGCCATTAAAGGATCTTTACACCTACTTTGGTGTACTACTTACAAAGCAATAAGCAAGTCTACCTACAAAAACCAAGACGGGGCCAAGCTCGCAGCTCAGAATATTCTTTTTCACTTCAGATGCTAGCTTAAAATGGAAAATGTAGTCATAAACTCACCCGACTCCAATCGTATTTCACAGCAACTTGAATTTGGTGTTGGTAATCTTGTGAAAGTCAGTCACATAGACTATAAAACAAAAAAATTGTTATGCAATGCAAGAGTTATGATGAAAAGGGAATAGGTATGTAAAATATAAATTTATGAGAATTAATTTCAAGATAAAGGAAGACTGAGAGGTGACAATTTTTTAGTTCAGTTCACTAAATTAAATACCATACAAAAATGCAAAATCTTGCAAAAAAGGGGCCAAGCCAAAAACGAGGAAGATACAAGTGGCTCAACTGCATAAAGTGGTGAGATCTAGAAGTGTGGCCAAGCCAATTATTTTGTTTAAAATTAATAACTACATTTATTAATGATATAATAAATTAATAATATATCATATATCAATATCCATATTATTATCTAACTACAATTATGAAATAAATAGGCTATATTAACAAAAATAAGTTAATAACATAAAACATTAAATAAATTTATTGAAACATTTACATGTGGAAATATCAAAATTAACAGACGCCATTCAAAATTAAAAGCTTGGTCGATGAATTTTTAACTTGGTTGTCGTAACTGACTAACCAAAACATAACCAATCCAAATCCATCGACCAAGCTTTTAATTGATGTACAGATGTAGGGGCTACATGCCAACGTTTAGGCCAAAGCAACAAATAAGTATCGAATAGCAACTTCCGTGAAAATTTGATCCAAAAGAAGCTTGAACCGAGAACCTCCGGATTTACATACCAATGCTCTTACCAATCAAACTATTGGCACCAAGGCAAACCTTTTCAAATTGCTATCTGTTATTTCCATGTGGTATTGTATGAGTAGGCTACAACAGTTTGTTTTTTTTAGTTTTCACTATTGTTAATTCTAAGAATGCTAGATTCCAATCTAAGTTTGTTATTCATGTCATCTTGTAGACAAATATTTATGTCAGGCCCAATATTAATCTAGGCACTATGTACTTGTAGATTCATTTGGATGGACCGTATGGTGAGGGTCACCAGGACTGGTATGAATACGATGTAGCAGTCTTAATTGGTGGGGGAATTGGAGTCACTCCCTTCGCATCAATCCTCAAAGACATTGTGTTCCGCAAAAATGTTCATCAGCAATCTGCTTGCAAAAAGGTAACTATCGTGTACCAATAATTGAGACCAAAGAATTTTTAAAACAAAAAAGGTACGAGTACCTGTTTTATTAAACTGGTTGCCTGCATATTCAAATGACATTACATAATAAGTTTGCAGTGATTGGGGTGACAAGTTTGCTGTTAATATGTATACACATAGTAAATCTTCCCTGCAATGTAGTATAATAGAAGAGTTCCATATTTTTACTTAGAAGCAGTAAGCACTCATCTTCATAAATCATAATATCCTATATTTTTTGTATTATTATTTTATTTATTTAACGTATTATCTATCCTATTCAGTTAAAAAACTGATTTACAAAGGAGGACAACTAAATTAATTAATTTTAGTAACAAATTCAAAAAGGATATTAAATGCAATAAATAAATGAATCAAATGTAAAAAAGTGTTGGAAAAAAAGAACAAGTAAAAGAAAAGAAAGAAAAAATGAAAAAAAAAATCATTAAAAAAGAAAAGAGAAAAGAAAAATTGGTTTATTAGACGATCCCACTCAAACGAATATGAGGTTTACCAAAAATCAGGGTGTAATCAAACTTTTGCGGAAGAAACCACCGAACGGGAATCTTCATTCTTGTGTTCAAATCTTGATAACAATTTAGTATAAAAGATCTTGACTAATAATATATCAGACATATAATTAAAAATAAATTTAAAAAAAATCATGTGTTCTCAAAACTTGAAAGATTAGGCCTATTTAACAAAATGTATCTACACTATTTTGTATTTTCTTTTCAACTGATATTTCATCTTCCATGTGAAGAAATATACCAAAAAAATCATTAGTGCAATACTGAAGGCCTACTGATTGTACTAGTATGGATGACACTGAAAACACACAACAATGCTCAACAGATTGCTCTATTTTCTTGTGCATACACCAATTTTCATTTCATCTTCACAGAAAATCATGTAGGACCTACACTACAACACTTTCATATGCAGCCAAAGTCCAAAACAAGAAAAGATTAATAATATTTAATACAATTCAGAAGTTAAAAAATCCATCCCAATCTGATCAACTTCTGAATTGTATTAAATATTATCAAATCCACCTATGGGAGTGTTTCCCGACCAACCAAATCGAGAAAGAAAAGATCAGTTCCTGAGGCTAGTGTGTAGACAAATTTGAGCATTCAATTTTATGTTCTTTTTCTTTTTTCGGGTAAATGCCAAACGGTTAATGTTGTATTTATTATATTTTACGTAAACGTCTGCCTCTAGGGGATTCTGAACGCACATTTCCTAATTAGTTAATCGATTTCAAACAAACAATAAGTGATGAAATCTCTGTAATAAACTCAATTATTGTGAAGTACGAGAATATATTCCAATTATTGCCATATTTTTTGAAGCAAATTTTATTTTCGAATTTGATTCCAAGGTTTAAATCAAGTTCAACTTGCCTGTAAATTTGTACACGGTTTAATGGGAATTCAAGAAATCGGAAGTCATGCTTTGGATTTTACTTTTTTTTCTTTCTGGGGTTTGCTTAATACTTTGCAGCTGAGTCTGGATATCATTAGAACAGTTCTTCATTACCTAACATTCCTGTGAATTATGGTATGAATTATATCAGTTATATCTCATGTTCAGTAACAATCAGCAGAAACCTAAGCAAGTGCACTATCTTCATGCTAGTCTTGACAGTGACTCCTTTGAATAAAACTATTTTCCTCTCTTTGAGTTGCACTAATCAGATAGCTCAATGATGGCAGAGGTGCTATTGATGACCTTAGCAAGACCCTAGGAAAAGTAACTTTACATTTTATATGATTTTCTAAAGTATGGTGTTAACACAAATTCTGTGTCTAGGTATATTTCTTGTGGGTGACCAAGACGCAGAAACAGTTTGAATGGCTTGTCGACATAATCCGAGAGGTAGAGAATGCAGATGAGATAAAAGTAGTGTCGACTCATATCTTCATTACTCAATTCTACCAGAAGTTTGACCTCAGAACAGTTCTGCTGGTAAGTGATCAAGTTATTAATTTTTATTTTAAATATAAATGGAAAATTATTAATAAGCCCAGTCAACAGGGACCCACCGTACCGGTGTGCAATCAATCACTTGGAATTTACAAAGAAGACGAGTGGCATGACACAAACAATAGGGGATTTGAAACAAAAATAAAAAGTATTCCGGGTAAAACATACGCAGATGCCAAAATGAAGCAGACTAAAAACTAAAAAGGTCTCACTAATTACTAAATACTAGGCTGCTTCGCAAACACTTTTTTAGGCGCGTTGTTGGATGAGCGTAATATTTTTTAAATGAAAAAAGCGTAAAATTGTGATTTTTATGAGAAATAATTTTTCGATTGCGTTCAAATTTCACACGAATATATTAATTCATAAAATTAAGGTTCTGTGAAAAAATCATTACAATCGGATAAAGCATGTATGTGTTATAAGTCAAAGAATTTTTTTTTAAATAAAAGTAAATCGTAAATTGCAATTTTCATGAGAAATAATTTTTCGATTGAGCTCAAATTTCACACAAATATATTAATTCATAAAATTAAAGTTCTGTGAAAAAATCATTACAATCGGATAAAGCATGTAGGTGTAATAAGTCGAAGAAATGTTTTAAAAATTAAAACAAATCGTTAAGTTGCGATTTTCATGAGAAATAATTTTGCAATTGCGCTCAAATTTCACAAGAATATATTAATTCATAAAAATAAGGTTCTGTGAAAAAATCATTACAATCGGATAAAGCATGTAGGTGTTATAATTCGAATAATTTTTTTTTAAATGGGAAAAACAAATGTGATTTTCATGAGAAATAATTTTTCGATTGCGCTCTAAAACGTGGCGTTCTAAGTTCGGAGATTTCGAAGTCCTCCAGAAAATTTCATCGCAATTGGAGTATCGGTTTAGCCAGAATCGTGTTAACAAACACACAAAAATACTAACAGAAAAAAAAGAAAAAAAGAAAAAAAGAAAAGAAAAAAAACACTTTTTTTCTTGAGTGTAGTAGAATGGAATCTTTGCTTTGCTCATCCAATTATCACATGTTTTTTATGCTTTTTTTCAACATTCCCTTTCCTCCCACTACCTATGGCTGGATCCAGCATGGGTCTTTCCGCCCTAGCCTATCATAGGTGGCGCATTATGGCCTTACAGTAGATGCGCCCTTATGTCAACTTAACTCAAAACCCTATCGTTTATACCTCAAATATAAATAATATCAAATATCAATCAACTTAAATGCAAGTGTTCCCGGGTACTCACCACATGACTCACTCACTCGTCTAACGACTTTGGTGTTTTCTTGGTAGTATATAGTTGGCTAAGGCGCCTTTAAACCCGGAATGTGGGAGACCCAGGTTCAAACAACGGACGGGATAGATTTTTTGTGTGGATTATAATAAACTAGGCTGCTTCGCGAACGCTTTTTTGGTCATGTTGATGGATGAGCTTTTTTGTAAGTTTTTAGTACCGGTATGCGGGATCTCTTTACTTTTTCAAGTCTCATTGCAAAATCATTTTTGTTAAATAAGGATTATTTTTATAAAGTAGTATTAATTGCTATGGTAATACCAATTAATAAAATGTAAAATATCTGGAGGCCCAAAGACTTTCTTTTTGTATTGCATTGTAGGTGATTGTTGTCAAGTTTCTATAGTTGCTTGTTAATTATTATACACCTCAAAAAACTAATATTAAAACTTTTTTTCTATGGATTCTGGGTAACTTTTTTAACTTTTTCTTTCAAAAGGTATTAGTAGTAATGTGGGTAATCGGGAAACAGTGGCATTCCCTTGTTTCCGTTTGAAAACAAAATTATGAAAATTACTGTACTGTTTAGCTCCATTGATGAATAATGAATTTCATTAATTGAAATCCATGATTTGAATTTTATTTGTTTTACTTTCTGGACTTGTCTCGCAATTACTTTTGAAGTCATATTCTTCGCAACAAAGTGTGGAAATATTTAATTCACTTTATCAACATTCATGTAAAATTTAGTAGGCCTAATGATATTACTAAACGTTCAGCTGCAATCACTAATACCTAAGCATGTGCAGTTAAGTTGCCTCAACCTCAGCGACCCTTGTTAATATGTTTTAACAGCAAAATGTACCATATGATTTCATTGATTTGTACTTAAATTGACCTGTTAAATAGTTCATTAGTTTCCTTGTTTATTGTTTACCATGATTAAGCTATATTTATTATGTTATAATTTTTTCAGTATATCTGCGAGAGACATTTCCAACGTGTATCCAATCGTTCACTGTTTACCGGCCTACGGGCAGTTACCCATTTTGGAAGGCCAAACTTTTCTCAATTCTTCAAGTCTCTTCAATTAGCAAATCCAAAGGTAAGTGAAACACCAGCATAAAGCTTATAAAAACTTTTTGCTTGATATCTTGGATTCAATTACTGCCACTGGTGAAAGGTTCAACCTAGATTTTCCTGCCAAAAGCCCTTTTACATTCGGTCAAGACAACATTAGGTACCGGTAATCAACAAGAATTGTTTTGTATCTTTTCTTATTTCAAAAGGAATTAGCATTCAGGTAAGTGTGAGCATTGGCTGCAAGGAACAATTTATGAAGGCCCAGGCCAGGTAATAGAGACACAGACCCGGACCGGATCCGTACGGAGTAATCTAGCTCAAGCCCAGACTTGGACGAACTGCAAGTCGGCCCGTTATGGCCCGTTTGTCTGCCTAAAGCACATAGTGTTAGGCTGTGAATAATTTTATATATCACAAACACAACCTAAATAGCCCAAAAATAGCTTGCCCTAACATAGAAAAAGTAGTACCAGGCCCGTCAACAAAACTGTCTTATGTAGACCCATGGGCGTCAGGCTCCAGTGAGCATTAGCCAATGACACGCTATTTTTACTTTCTTAGTTAGCTACCCTTTAGCCAGACCTGAAGCCACTTCTCCAGCATCAAGTCTCTCCATTTCTTCCTGCCTCCAGCAAATAGCAAATATTTTGCTAAAACACTTAAAATCTATTAAAAAATCTCATGCTGCAAAGAGCCCCCTTGCTGAATCATAAAACTAACTAAACTATTGTAGGCCTACGTATTGTATTTATTTGTAGCTAGTGATCGAAATTTGAAATATTTTAATTGAAATAATTCATTTGAAATGTTTCAAAGTGAAATATTTCAAGCCATTACGGTTGAAATGTTTCAAATAATTTCAAACTAAGGTTTTCCCAACCTGTCAAACCTTCTCCAATCTAAACTAAGTTTTTATTTAAATATTTATATGTATGCACTTGAAATTAACATAACATGCTTCCGGTATGCTCCAGAGTTTGAAGTCTTCTCAATTCCGGACACACAAATAGTTGGATTTGCAATAAATAAGCCATTTTTTAATGCCGTATAATGTTTTTTTTTAGTTTACCGTAGTAGGTAGAATTTCGACTCCTAGACATGGTAGGGTACTGTAAAAGTAGGCCAACCTTAAATTAGCCTCCATTTACATGTCATCATTCGATTAACTATGGCCACTGAGGTAAAAATTGAAATTACAACTTTTTTGATCATTGAAATATTTCATGAATTATTTCACGAATTATTTAATGAAATATTTCAAAACAAATAATGTCATGCAATTTTTAAACACTAATTTGCAGCTGTTGAATTACATTTATGATGTAGCAAGTAAGGACTTAAGGTTTACTTTGTTTGCCTGAGCTGATTCATATTATCTACGTAACTGTTAGCATGAATGTAATAATAATTATAATTTAATATCTATCTTTCTCTCCAATTTTGTGACTCTTAATTTTTTTTTACGTTTTTAGCTGACATTTATTTGCTATAATCAATATTACACATAAATTGCACATAAACAGCTGCAACACTAGTATGGCACAGAGAAGCCTCATAATAATAGCATAAGATGTTCAATGCCCTACCAAATGAAATAAAAATATTAAATCTATACACACCTTTAGTAGGAACCTAAAACATACCTCATTGAAGGCTGCTATTACAAGTTAATGGAATATGTACTAGGCTTGGCTAGTGTAACATTGAGAAAATGTTTTATTGATACTACATTTATACGTACTATATTTTTATATAACTACTCTCTTCATGTATATATTATCTTTTGTTGTAAAAAATGTAAAATGTCTTTAAATAATTAATGTTAAATTTTTATGTAGCTACGTATATATGGCTTAGGTGGAAGAACAATCGTGTCCGATTGAACCTCGCCTTTTTGTTGTTAGGTTACATGTTTCTGTATGTATTTAAACAACAAATAAAGTAGGCCTACTATCTATCTATCTATCTATCTATCTATCTATCTATCTAATTGGATTGCTCATTCTTACATGGGGCCCTTGACTTAGGCCTATCTTTGTGCTGTATTTTAATCTGAATCTGTTTAGTATGTCTAGCATAGCATTACGACATGCATCTACTCTGAGTTGCACTTCTTCATGGGACTCACCTCAGACAACAATAAAATGGTTTTTCATAATTGGTATCTTTCAGGCTCTGGTTCTCTGAGCATTGTGTCAATCACTAATTAATATAAATAAAATCGGCGAAGGTACACTTACTTGTGTCTCAGACCACACTCCACAGTGATCCAAGCAGTCATTCCATAACATGTTTGCAAGTTAGCTCTTTCCAGTCACGCTCACAAATTTATATGTTCTACAAGGTCGTTGTCTCCACATCATAGTACAAGTTTTAAGGGTTGCCCAAACTGTTTCTCTAGGAAGAAAGTAAAACTGTTTTAAATTTTTACTTGTTTCAAACATTATTCTCCGCAACTGGCTACGGGTGACAATAAGCGTTTGCTAATGGGCCACACTTTGGTGTGCCCACACCTCTAAAACCCACCCTAACCCCACCCCCACCCACCTCTAAAAATACTTTATAAAATGAATAAGAAAGTTATCCGCGGTGGCACACGATTAGGGCGCTGGTCCAAAGCATATGGCTCTATAAAGTCATGGTCATCAACCACTTTTTGCACTTTTATAGACCTAATACGAGTATATGATCTTGTTTACAGGCAAGAAAAGTGGGCGTGTTCAGTTGTGGACCGCCGCCTCTAACACATACAGTTGACAGGGACTGTGTGAATCTCAACAAAGAAACAGAAAATGGACCTATTTTCCAACATCACTTCAAGAATTTCTAATTGTTACAGACAAGTTGGTCATGAAACAAAATAGGCCTTAATGAGAATGTGGACAAGCTAACAATATGATGGATGACAGATAGCACAAGATATCCACTAATTTAAGTAAATCATGAAGTTGTTAAGTTTGCTTTCAAGTTTCAAATGACATGCCAAGTTGATGATATGTGTGGATACTGGATATCCACAAAAAAGGTTGTTAAAATGTAGTAGTAGTAGTAGAAACTTTATTTAGCAGAAGCTATTTTCACAGGTACATTACATTACGTGTCTTACAAATTATTCATAAATTACCCTATGCCTGCATTAGATTGCTTCCAAAGCAGATTAAACTTTAGAGCAACTAGGCCTAAACCGTTAAATATATCTCGTGGTCGTGGTTTACAACCTTTGGGCAATTAAGACACATACAACTGGTTTTATTCCAGTGTTTTAACTTCCATAACACAGCCCTAATGGGTTGAAATTGCAACTCGATAAACTTATCAAAATATAGAAACCATTTAAAGTTAAACTTAATCGTTTCCATGATAAACGTACAGTAGGCCTAGTGATAGGCCGACTAACGATTCGATTGGATATTACACTCATAGGAGGACTGTAGGCCCTATCACGCTCAGTCTTTTAAATAAATAAATAATAAATAAATTGTATTTAGAGTCTACCCACTCAGTTGTATAACAGATTTTCAGTGGGGGACAGTAAATCAAAGCGACTAAGCCAACCCTGTAGGCCCCGACGTAATCGACGAGTGAACGATAACCCAAGTAAGTACCTACCCATTGGGTAGGCGTAGAGACTACCAGCATGGTTGAAATTTTAAAAAGTTCAAGTTCAAATTACATTTTTTAAACTTTAAAGTTTGTTGCAAAAAGTAGGCCTACTTTAAAAGTTCAAGTTAGCCTAGGGTCTACTTCATTTTAAAAGAGCAACTTCAGTGAAAAGGTTTTATGATAATTAATGGTATTGGATCTTGTGTGCCAATGCAAAGTTTGTAGGCCTAGAAGGTAAAAAAAACTTAAAATCAATAACAAAAGGTTTGCAAGTGTTGCGCGAAGCTTTTAGAGACTTCATGTTGGTGCGCGAGATCACAATAGGCCCTACCCGGTACCAATAATTGAGGGGCCGCGAGCATAAACCGTGTAACTGACAAAATAAAAATCGATCTGAGATACGAGCAGTCGCGCGCGGCCGGTAAAGCTAGAAGCCATGCGTAGACTACTGCAAGCTAACACATATTCGTTTACTGTGGCGCGATCTGTGTGCAGATTGGTAAACTAGGAAGTGTATTATGACTTCAAATAGAACGGCGCGACCAAGGCTGGCCGCGCGTTACACGGTTTATTCTAGCGGTTTTGGGGTGTAGGCCTACTGTGTTTTTGTAGGCCTATTTAATCTTTCCCAACACTGGTGTCAACAATGACAAATAAGGCTGGCAGTTTCTTGCTACCAATACGTGGGCTGGATACATGGCTATTTTTTTAATTTTTTTAACTGCTTAGGGCCTACTCTCAGGTATTTTATTGTGCATTTTATAAATAGGTTACGTAGGCCTATGATTCTTTCTAACATAATAATAATAACAATAAATGGTTTAGGCCTATTGTCATAGGCCTATTATCTACATTTTGCAAGAGGCGTTTACAGGAACATAGTACGGTAACTTATAGCCCTACCAGTCGGTAAAAAACTTATGCCTAAATGTACCGATATAGCCCTAATATTATGACACCTAGTGAGTGAAGTCAGCTTTAATTTTCAGTTAGGATGCAAACAATAAGATACATTTAAATGTTTCACATTTCAATGTTTCACATTGTAAAATTTACTTCTTTAGGCTACATTCAGCTGCAAAGACCACATATGGAGTATTGTCATGTAGGCCTAGTATCTATATTTTTCCTACTAATAAAAGTTTTAGACAACTTATGATCTTCTTCCTTTCAATCACGGGTCCTATGCCTGGATTTTTTGCCAAATAGGCCAATATAATGTATTTTCTGTTTTTTTTTCCATATAGACATGTAGAGTGTACACAGATTTTTTCAAGTTTAGCATTTTGTAGTGCTCATCTATTTTTTGATTACCATAGGCTAGAGATACGTGTACAGTATATAGTAGTATTTTCAAGTGTCATTTTATACCATTTTCTTTTTTAGCATATTTTTGGCCACTTTCAAAATCTACGTGTAGACCTTCATGAAGTTTTTTCATAGGTTCATAGGTTTCAATGTCATGTTTTTATTTTACAATTATGTTACCAGGTTGAATTAATACCTATCATCTGAGTAAAAATGTGTATAAAAAAATTATAAGTAGGCCTACTAGTACATGTAAAAAAAAGGACTGGAAAACAATAGTTTTAATTGAAAAATAGCAGTTTTTTTTCTGTTTTGAGATGGATTGTGATTTTGATCGTGCACAAAATGTAGCCTACCTATTTCTGCTTTCTTCATTAAATAATTTTAACAGATCATCATTGTGTTTTATGAGTTCCCGATAATACAACGGCTAAGCTAAAAAAATACAATGTTTTTCAACTGGGTCCGGGGTAGAATAGGCCCAGAGCATGGCTCTGCTAATCGTAAAAGGCGATGCAAGAGAAAAAGTCCACCTCGCAAACATCAGCTAGTAAGAGGGGAGAATATTTCTCCCCGAAACTAGAGGCGAGCTCTGGCAATCGTCGTCGGAGAACCCGTCCCCTTCCCTTAACGACCTCCCCGACGACGATGACAATGACACAACAAACGATGACAAAGACAATGACGACCGCGACGTGAGAAACCCCCCTACCTCCCCTTACGCGTGGCTGGTTCTGACCAGCATGGGCCCCTCCCTCCAATATCCCTTAGGCTAGAGTAGTGCATTATTACCTAACGGTTGACGCATCCTTAATTCAACTAAACAAAACAAAAAACTTGCACGTGGAAAGTTTTTCTTTACTCTGAGCACAATTTTTGTTGTTTTTGTGATCGCAAATGGGCAATTCCACGGTAACGGAATTACATTTCAGAGAGCTAACAACACATTCAAAAGAAAATATTTCAAATTAGGTAACCTTGTATAGGGTAACTGTTCTATAAACTGACTTATATAAGACTTCAATTGAACTAAATTTAGCACAAGTTTATTTTATTTTAAAATTATTTTAAATGAGTTTTCAGGCAGGTTTTTGACTGGTAACGGAATTACGCTGAAAGTGCTATGTGTCACTGGTTTAGTTAGTAATTGTTGAAAACCTGAGAATGGTGGAATAAAAATATATATTTTGCAGCTTCTACAACATCTAGAAGCATAGCACTAAACATAAATAACGTACCTTCATTAAAAATAATTAAATTACTATATTTAAACTGTATTTATATTCGGTAACGGAATTACGACCCCTGGTAACGGAATTACCCCAGTAAATTACACATTTAAATAATGCGTGCATGTGTAATCTAACTCTTAATGATGGTGTAATGCAAATTAATGAAAATCTTTAAGGATGTTTGTTTGGCATTTTGGTTGATATTTAAACTGTTTTAAGGTATTTATTGTCGGTAACGGAACTACAAACCTTGGTAACGGAATTACCCCGGAGAATGATAAATTTTAATAATGCTTGCATAGGCCTATATGGTTAAATCTAACTCTTAATGATAGTCTAATGAAAAAAAGGGTGACTACTGGTACTAAACAAGGGAGTCTACTTCATCAACATTTAACACTGTTTTCAAAGCAATAGTGTTCTGTAATTCCGTTACCGTAATTCTGTTACCAATGAAATATGGAGTAAAAACATATTTTTAAAACTATTTTTGATTAAACTCTTCCTTATTTTAGTGAAAATTTAGAAGAAAACTACTTTTGTTGACAATTAAGTATACAAATACATAGATATTTTAAAAATTATCAATTTTTGGTAACGGAATTACATTAGGAAACAGTGTACCCATATTGGTAAAAAGAGTTAAAATGGCTTAAGTTCGTACAATTATTTAACTTTTTTGTATTATCTTGTCAATACAACATGTAGGCCCTAAGTACTATTGAAAGATGTTTCAATGAATAAGATTTTGCTTAAAAACATACTCAAAATTTAAATAACAATAATTAATATGTTCTTACAATGTTCTCCAACCTGCGGTGGTATAGGCCTAGTGAAAATTAAAATGCATGCAAAAGTGAGAAAAAATATAATTTTAGGGTAGGTATGGACTTTTATTGATTATTTCCAAAGCACGACGTATTAATTTACTTAAATTTCATGAAATACATTTCTATAAAAAAAAATCATTTTCCCTTGTCAGGGATACTTAGCTGTGGAATTGCCCAAAATCATTTTTTTTAATCACTGAATACGAGCATTAATTGTGTCATGAATATGCCATTAAAATATCCAGAATTTGTGTAGTGTCGAAAATACACCTTCTAAAAAGCACAAATTAAAAAAATTCCCTACCGGTACGGGGTAATTCTGGGGCCATCTCCCCCCCCCCCCCCACATTAACCCTTTCAGTCTCCATGGCCTCAATTGTGTACATCAACTTTGTTTTTTAAATGCGGGTAAACAATAGGGTTTTTCGATAAAACCCTGATTTTATTTTTTTTTTGGGGGGGGGGGGTTAATAAAAAGAAAAGAAAATACCCCAGGCCAATAGTACAAATGGTACCTTTTTAATAGAAGATTGAAAATATCCTTCTGCAAAAAACAGCTAAAAACGAGAAAATTTTGGTTTGTCCTGGAAATTTGACATAGGCCTAATTATAATCTCTAGTATTGCAGGTATTTGACTCGAGGTTCACAAAATCCAAAAAATCTAGCTTTAGGAATGCACTTCAAATTTTTATTTTATCTAGAAATGTAGGCCTAGCTTTTATTACAAATCCAAAAATTCCCGAAATTCCTTGAAAATCATGAAAAAATATTTTAAAAATAATAAAAATCTTAGAAAAAAATGCTGAATTTGAATTACTGTATAAGCTTAAAATTACCTAATTAGTACGGAAAAAATAAAGACTGAAAGGGTAGGGCCTAAAGGTAGTTACTGATTTTAAAGTTGGGCAGCCCTCATTTCTTGGAGCTAGAACCATGCCTGACCATACCCATACCCAGGGGAGGAAAAATCCACAAAAAACTTAGGGGCCCGAGAAAATAAGTAGGGGCTAGTAGTATTGTGGCATTGCCAGGGTCTGGGGCGAAGCCCCAGCGGCCGGAGGAAAATTGGCCGAAGGTGAATTTTTTTTTAGTAGGCTATTGCATAATGTTTCATTGCCTAAAACGCGATTTAAAGCGAATTTCAGTGGTGTTGTTACTGCCTCCGCAGCCCCCGCAATTGCGGGGGGGGGCCCTGACCTGGGTAGGGGCCCCAACGAGGCCCCTGTCAAGCCATTTAGTTAGCCCTTCCTTGTAGAAAATGATTTTTGAATTCAAAAGACTGGCAAAATCATAAGAGGATATTATATAGGACATCGATACCTAAGTGGCAAAACTCGTATCTACATTTGCAAAACCTCGTATCTAAATTTTCTAAAAAACTTCAATGCAACATTTCAAAGCCTTGCCGCCAAAATCGGTCTAATGATCAAAAGGAACAAAAAAAATTTCATCTAAAAACTAAAAAAAAAAAAAAAAAACAATGCTCTTTTTGATCATTTGACCCATTTTGGCGGGCTTTGAAATGTGCATGACAATTTTGGTAACAAATGTAGATACGAGGTTTTGCCACTTAGGTATCGATATGCGTTTAGCCATACCTATAATATTCCTGTTCGCTAGTCTGACTTACACCTCAGGTACATGTGAAATTTTGATCGGCTGTCACGAAGGTGGAAATGTGGGCTCTACACAGTACACTACCGGTACACAATTTTTTCTAAAATGGGATTTTATAAATTTTAAAAATTATTTGATTTTCAAGATTTTTTATTTTGCAAAAAAGTACAAAATGGACTATATTTGCGATCTTGTTATGACTAAAAAACAAAAGTATGAAAATCTAGTACTGTAGGGCTGTCCTTTATTGACAACTGTTGTATATAGCTCGGATGCTTCTTGGCCGAGCGAATAGCTATTTGCCAACTGCCAAATGTGTCCCATTCCCTCTTTTAAATTAAATTTCAATTTTTTAACAAAGACGCAAAACCTCGGAAAAAAACTTCAGTTGGGATTGCCGGTCTAATTGGGATTTGAACCTCGGACCTCGGTAACAAATAAAATACAAAAATAGATGGTTTCTTTAAATCAAGCAAATGAGTTCAAGCGGTACCTCTCCTTCGTAAAGCTGTAAATACATATGATTTGTTGATTGGTGTGTACGTAAAGATATATGCATTTTTTAAATTGTGTTTTGTGTGGGGGAGGGGGAGGGGTCCACATATAATACCAACTGCGGGTGCGGGGGGGGCCCAGAAAATGTTGCTACGCCACTGGCGAATTTGTAGCAATAATAACAATGTGGAAGTAGGCCTAGCTAGCCAATGTTGCATTGATTTAAATGAAAAACACTAGGCCTAACCATAGGTCTAACCAATATATATATATACACTACTAATACCTAATACAAAATACACTACACTAACAAATAATCATCTTTCATCACATTGTCTCTCATATTAGGTAATAGGCCTAGGCTACTACCAAAAGCCAATGATACAGTGCAAGTTTACAATATTACATTATTAATTAACTTGGATAAAGAGAAATGAATAAGAACATTAATTTCCAAATTTCAAATATTGTAACATTTAACAACCAACTGATTTAAAATTATAGTCTACAGGTCAGTTGATGAGATAAAGTCATTTACACTGTAGTAGGCCTAAGCTTTTTGTAATAAAAATTTTGTCAGCTCATTTTTAAATTTAATATATATTGAGGTATATCTTTGATTTCTTTTGGAACAAGGTTGTAGAGAATTTTATTTATATAATCAGAGTTTTTCTGGCCAAGGTTTGTAGAACATTGGCTAAGATGGAGATCATGTTTTTGCCTTGTGTTGTGAGTATGTACATTTGCATTAACTGCAAGGATTTGGATGTTTTTCTTAATGCTTAAGACTGATTTAAGAATGTAAAGACATGGAACTGTAAGAATGTTCAGAGCAATAAAGAAAGGTTTACAATGCTCCATTTGCCCAAGGGAATATAATGCTCTAATTGCTCGTTTTTGTACAATGAAAACTTTATCAATGCGAGTTGACATTCCCCAAAATTCTATCCCATATCTTAGATGTGATTCAAATAGAGAAAAGTGGCATAGGCTACTTAAGCAGTTGATACATTGCTTATATGTTTGATGCTTTTAATTGCAAAACAAGCAGAGCTGAGTTTTTTAACAGTGTCTTAATGTGAGCATGCCATGTTAAGTTTTTATCTATTGTTAGACCTAGAAAGTTTGTTTGTTCAACTGAGTTTACAACTGATTTGTCATTCGAATTTGCAAGGCAATGTATGAAGTTTAGTGATTTCTTTTTTTGAATTGAATGGAACTGGATAAAGTTAGTTTTTAGAGAATTAAGCAATAGTTTGTTCATTGTAAACCATTCAATAGACTCAGTAAGTCTTTTTTCTCCCTTTTCTTTGAGTAAAACTGTATCCGCAGCCGTTACGCTAGTAGTAAAGTCATCAGCAAACAACTCGGCATCATCAATATTGTCAGGTAGGTCGTTAATAAAGATAATGAAGAATAGGGGCCCAAGGATCGATCCTTGTGGAACTCCACAAATAACCTTTTCAAATTCTGATTTAATATTTGTAAATTTGTTGTTCTTAAGATCAGTCAGTACTACACATTGTAGTCGGTCGGTCAGGTAAGATGTTAAGAGTTTCAATGCATTCCCACGTATACCATAGTACTCTAACTTGTCCAGCAGTATTTTGTGATCAACACAATCAAACGCTTTTGTTAGATCACAAAATATGCCCAATGTTGGTATGTTTGAGTCGACTGCTTCAACAATAGTTTTTAGAAATCTACTAATTGTGTCACTTGTTGATTTGCCTCGTCTAATAACAGGTAGTAACGTTATAAATATAAATCATTGGACTTTTTCACTGTTAGTTAACAAGATATTTATTTAAATGTGATATTTCGATTTCTTTCCAGAAATCTTTATCAAACAAAATTAACAATTAAAAAACCACAACAGACAAAACAAAAAACATTTCACAAAATATTATAAATATGGCTGTGCATTACCTAGTAGGCCTACCAAATTATTAACAAAAAAGTTTATTATAAATAAAAATAAAAAAACAAAAAACATTAAATTGACATGTTGGACAGTTATTGATATAAAATAAAGCTATTGATCTAGTGAAAGAAATCAAAATATCACATTTAAATAAATATCTTGTTAACTAACAGTGAAAAAGTCCAATGATTTATATTTATAAAGGCCTAGGGCCTACTTAGTAAGTTATAGGCCCTACTTTTTGCAAAACTCGGTGCAAATAGATAGGTAGGTATTTACTTCTTGGAAAAACCGGCGCATGCGCAGAAATTCGGTGAAAATAGAATAAAACCTCTGAGGTGCAAATAGAGGAGGCAATTCAAAATAGGCCAGTTATTGCATTGTGTGCCCAATTACCCTACAATGACTACGTATAGGTATCACGCCTGCCAAAAGGCCTTACTTGAAATCATTTTCAACTAATTTGATTTGGGATCTATCTACCCATATTTGTCACTACGAAGCGCGTTCTTCCAAGCCAATTGCTAAGTGCAGAATTTAGACGGTGTCACCATAGTGACTTTCCTCTGCCATGGGAATATATAGATATGGTGGTGGATGCATGCAAAACGAAGCCGTTTTGAAGTGTATACCCTATCACATAAGCTGAGGCGGTTTGGTTCTCACCAAGTGGCTTCCGAAAGCGAGTTGATCGGAATTGTTTTGCGGCAAATTCAAGGAGTAAGCAAGGCCCTATATCTTTAATTTATTTAAGATTATGGAAAGGATAGTTGGAGACTATATTAAGGAGGTTATCAAGGAGAAAGGATGGCTTAAGGAAAGCCAACATGGGTTCAGGAGAGGGTACTCGTGTGAGACGCAACTGCTAGGGCTTGTTGGGGACATAGGGGAAACATTGGACAAGGGTGAGACTGTGGATTCAGTGTTCATCGATTTTGAGAAGGCGTTTGATAAGGTTCCACATGATAGGTTGTTAGGAAAACTTGAAGAAGTTATTGAGGATCAGTGGGTAAACAGATGGGTTAAAGGCTTTCTAAAAGATAGGAGCCAGAGAGTAAGGGTTGGAGAGGAGTTATCGGAAGAAGTGGAAGTCACCTCAGGGGTGCCGCAGGGAAGCGTATTGGGACCATTGTTGTTTGCAATATTCATTAATGATATTGCGGACCGAATGGGAGCGAAGGTTAGACTGTTCGCTGACGATTGTGTAATCTATAGGATTGTAAGGAACCAGGGGGACTCAAATGAATTGTTACATGACCTGAGTATACTAGGTGAATGGGTGAATGAAAAAAAATGAGCCTCAATGTGGGAAAATGTAAATGGGTTAGATTTACGAGGAGGAGGGGGAAGTGGGTTTGGGCACAGGCTACTCGTTAATGGGGAAATTACTGGAGAGGGTAGAGAGAATAAAATACCTGGGAGTATGGCTGCAGAGCAAGCTTAGTTGGGTGGAGCAAGTAAAGGAAGTATCCAAGAAAGGGTTTAGGTGCCTAAATTTTGTTATGCGGACTTTGAAAGGTGCAAGTAAGGCTCTAAAGGGACATGCCTATAAAACCCTAGTTAGACCGGTTGTTGAATATGCTGGGGCAATATGGGATCCATACAGGAAGGGAGAAACTAGAGAAATTGAGGCAGTACAAGAAAGAGCTGCGAGAAGGGTGCTCAATAAAAATAATTGGGGGAAGGAGGAAATGATTAATGGACAACTAGTAAGGACATATGACAGTGTTAAGGGTATGGTAAGGGAACTTGGATGGGAGACGCTTGAAGATAGGAGAAGAATGGACAGATTGGGTAAGATGTATAGGTGTCCAGGGCACATGAGGGGTGGGGTGAGATGAACGGGCAGTTAAGGAAGGCTAGCTATATAGCTAGAAGGGACCACTCATGGAAGTATGAGAGAGGTATATGGGCCACAGATGTGGGAAAGAACACCTTCCTTGCAAGGACAGTGGTGGATTGGAATGGCCTTTCTGAGGGGATAGTGGGGGACAAAAAGTTGGCTGGGTTCAAGAAATCTATTAAGCTGCTGCCAAAGGTAAATACTGACTGAGGGGAGTGTTATTGATTGAGAGAGAATCAAACGGCATGAGGAAGTAATTAAGAAGAGGCCTTGCTCGAATGTGGAATAGAAGGAGAAGTGAAAAGGAAGATGATCAGTGAAGCAAATGGATGAGGGGAAGAAGGAGAAGAGAAAAGGGAGTTGATAGCGAAGTGGAAATGGAAATGAGGGAATGAGAAGTGAGGAAAATGAAGGAATTACCTGCCACCGAATATGAAGGAATTACCTGCCACCGACAATGAGTCAACAGCAGAGGAGAACTACTACTACTACTACTACTACTGTATTTCAGCCATTGTATCTCCGAAATAGTTGGGGAATGTCTCAAAACGTTCCGGCGATCGAGGCTGTCCAGGGTAGTGTACCAAACGTATCCTAATCACAGTTTGCAATCAGCTGGAACCAATGCGCTTTCATCCGAAGAGCTTTGAACCTAGGGAGGCCAATTACAATAACAGTAGGGCCTACTAGCAAAACTTCAATGAACCGCCAGCAGTGCGATTTGTTGTCGGCAGTCGGCTGCGCGAATCGCCGCAACACTAGGGCGCTATGCAGACATGAGCGTCGACAAATTGTGTGGTTGTAGTTGATGAGTAGGCCGCTAGGGGCGCGGCGGTTCGCGCAGCCATACGACTGCAATATCTAGATTGACTGTTGTAATTGACTCTCATGGGGATGGCCGCTAGAGGTGCGCGTGAAGGTTTGCTAGCGGGTTTTGCTATGTAGGCCTATAAGATCGTTATAGGCCTAATGTGCTAGCCCTAGGCCTATTAGCTAGCATAGGCCTATTTAAAAACACCGTGGGTAGGCCTAGGCCTAGGCCCAGGCTATAAGGGAAAATGCCTAACCTCCCTCACAACATGACTTGCTTTGTAGTTGTAGGCCTAGCCCTAGTCGACAAGGCGGTACTCTTTCAGTTGGTATGGCCAGTTTTTTTTTATAAAGTAGGGGCTACCTACAAAACCTTTAACGTCGCTAATTAAAATCTAAAGTACCTAGCCCTAGGCTACAAAGCCTTTAACGTCGCTATTTTAAATCTAAAGTAGGCCCCTACCTACAAAACTGAGTTAAACGTCGCTATTTAAAAAAAAAAAAAGTACCTACAAAATCAAAAACTGGCCATACCAAGCGAAAGAGTGCCGATAAGGCCTTTGTGTAGGGCTAGGCTATGAAATAAAGTGATAGGCTAGCTAGCTAGGCCTAGGCTAATTATTCAGAGGCCCATAACCACAAAGTCTCGAGGAAGGGCCTAGGGGCCTAGCCTAGGCCTAGGAGCATATTATGCCTAAGTTAAGCAACCTCCAATATTATCAATAGCAGGCCTAGAAGAAAAGCTTAAAATAAAAAGTACCATACCATAGTCAAACACTGCCATGCACAAATCAATTTGTCAACAAACCTTATTAAATTAGGTCCTAGCTAGCCTACCATGTTCGGAATTCGGATCAACCGGGTAAACAAAACAAACAAGTCCGTCCAATGGCGGTGTGATCCGCAGTTCTTACAAATTGGTGTTGAGGGCGGGGCTCCACTCCCAAAATCATTCTTACGTTTTTTTCGACAAATTTTCTCGGCTGACCATCACAGGTGTTTGAAATTTTGAACATAATATGTTAACTTCAGTAACACATTTCCAAATTTTGTTTTAAAACTAGGCCGCTTCACGAACGCTTTTTTTAGTCGCGTTGATGGATGAGCTTTTTTGTAAGTTTTTAGTTTGCGTGGGATCTCTTTACCTTTGCAAGTGCTTTGTGAATGCATTTTGTTGTGGTAAACGTAGTTATTATTGTCAATTC
This sequence comes from Sweltsa coloradensis, assembly GCA_024449915.1. NCBI lineage: Eukaryota > Metazoa > Arthropoda > Insecta > Plecoptera > Chloroperlidae > Sweltsa > Sweltsa coloradensis. Next base: position 143,100 of record JAMZAV010000947.1, read on the forward strand.
ATGGACTTATAGTAACTGGCCTTGTAAATCCTAAACGCTGCTTTATCTTCTAGATTAACGTAGTTAATAAGATCCAGGTTCTCTAATAAATCCATGGTCAATTGGTGACAGAGGCGACGCTAGGATCGTTGAGTGGGGGGGGGGCCAAGGTAGGGCCGTGCATTTTCTAGGGGGGCATGAGCGGATAACTTTATTTTTAATAGGTTGGGGGGTGGGGGCGGGAGCATGAACAATTGAACAGTCATAATTAGTGTCTCAATCATGGGTGGATCTATATGAATTTTTAGGTATTTGTCGGTACGTACAAATTCTTTCCTTTGTTGAACAATAGGCCCTAATCCTAATCTTTTTGTGCTGCACTCCTCCAAATCTTTGAACTACGCAGTCCATGTCTAGAACAAGGCCTAATACATTGACTGTTGAATCTGGAGCCGACGGGTACTCCCACGACAATTGCCATCACTATCAACACTACCACGGGCAAAACTTATTTCACTTGTTGCTCACGGTTCACTTTTTTGTTTTTTTAAAGTAACCTAATCAGAAATTTGAAAGTTCATTTATTTTGAATAAGTGCTGGATGCCGGATTGAGAACTACAAACACGCACGTGCACTTCCACCCAACTCGCACAGAAACTAGGGCCTATCTGAGCTAATTCCCTATCGGTATAAGGGGCAAGTCTATCACCGGACCCTCGTCGAATAATTTCTGGAAATAACAGGATTCCCAGAAAGACATAATTACGTTTCATATGTTTATAATACAGGAATTGGTTTTGTATCACGGAGTTCGGAGATTTTTCCGCTTTGTCAAATGCAACACAGACAAGGGGAAGGTGAGACTTGTATAAACAAATAACGCTATGTTTGCAGGTGGGAAGGATGTGCGGCTTGGAGGCTGAGTAAAGAAAGAGAGGAATAGTATCGAAAAACTGCAGTACCTACTCTACCTTATAGGGATGAAGACCTAGGGCCCATTATAATTACAATATGGGGAATTGGAATCTCGATACTGAATGTTGAGTTTTATTAAAAATAAGATAAGATTAATAAAAATGCATTGTATCTTGGGGGGGGGGCCACTAGGGGGGCCGAGTTAAATTTGGGGAGGCCATGGCCCCCCCAGGCCCCCCCTCTAGCGTCGTCCCTGATTGGTGATTGTTGTCAAGTTTCTATTGTTACCCGTAATGTGGGGTGAATAGGAACAGGTTTTGTAAGTTAACCAATGAGATATTTTTTAAATTATGGCTATGTGGTTTCTTAAGATAACCAACCATCAACAGAGTATATGAATATTAATATTTGGAACTCTAGTAGTTTGACGAAATTGCCATTTTTTTGTTTTTTTACTTTATTTTCTTAGCCATATCACTGAAATAATTTTCCGCTTCCGTTTTATAAAGAAAAACGGAAGTTTCTAGTAGAGATTTGTGGGCGCTGCCATCTTGGCTGTGACGTCACGGAAGTGCTGCTAGAAACTCGTTTCCACCATGCAGCACATGCTGGCACCATAGAGTTACCATACTGTTAGTATGTTATCTCTAAGGTGACCAGACGTACCGGTTCGACCGGTACAGTACCGTTTTCAGAACACTTGTACCGGTGTCCCGAGAGACAGGTTAAAATGTCGTATTTGTACCGGTTCGCAATTTTGGAGGGGAAATGTCCCGGTATTCAGTCAACTGTACCGTGTACACAGTCCTCTGATACATACTAACAGTAATAACATTGAAATAGTTCTTCCATTCCCAAAAAGATAATTAAGTTTCTCTAGGGGTGTGCTAGTATTATTCAATGATTTTGGTGGAGGTGGAGGTGGAGCTCGAGTGTGAAAACGTAAATATCGTTATCTATTCTTGGCTTTACCTTCCCAACCTTGAATATCCATTACTAACCTCAGTCTTTTGATACAAATTTGTGTTCTTTTTGGAAGTTCTGAACTTTTTTTAACACAAAAAATACAAATATGTTACTATTTTGTTTGTATCAACATTTTCATGTAATACCACTTATACTACTGAATTATGTCATAGCGTAGCCCTAAACACATTTTTGCCTGATCATTAAAATGATTTAGCTAGAGAGAGATTACATTTCAAATCAATTAGATGTTACTCTTTCACTTTTGGAGCTAACTTATAGATCAATAAATAAAATTAATATTGAACAATGTAAAAAAAAAAAATTATCAAAGAGTAATAGTGAAATTTAAAAAAGGACTTAGTTCTCGGACTCGATACTAGAGCTATTTTAAGACTTGGACTCGAATTAAAAAATCAGGACTTGCACACCCTTAATTTTCTAAGTCATTATTTGCATTGATTTTGTTCATAGATAATGAAAAATCAAAATGTAATAATCATGCAACTGAACTACATTTTTGATTAATTACATACCTACACTAATTATTTTGTTGTGAAGACAAAATGTATTATTATTATTATTATTATTATTATTATTATTATTATTTATTTTCAACGTGATTGAATTACAGTAATACAAGCACATTGCTGGTGGCAAGAGTAGAGGAAGGCCCCATAACAACATCCGTAAATTTAATGCATTTTAAATTATCTTCATTATTATTGATTATAACTTCATTAGTATGATGCCCTCATCAATACATTACACGCACTATTTTCTGCCGAGTGCTTGTATTTTATTTTGTACTATCATTTTTAAACCACTAGATAAAGATTTTATGACCACAAAAATGTACACATTAGGCCTAAAGCCATTTTGAATTCATTGGATGAGCGTAGCGAGCGAAGCGAAGATTCCATTTCACTACACTGAAGAAAAAAATCCGGAATGTTTTTTATTCTTTCATTCTTTTTTTTTGTATTTTTGTCTGTTCGTTAGCACGATTCCGGCTAAACCGACACTCCAATTGCGATGAAATTTTCTGGAGGCCTTCGAAATCTCTGAACTTAGAAATTCGAATTCGAAAAATCGATCAAAAATTATTTCTCGTGAAAATCGCAATTTTACGATTTATTTCGATTTTTTAAAAAATTCTTCGACTTATAACACCTACATGCTTTATTCGATTGTAATGATTTTTTAACAGAACCTTAATTTTATGAATTATTATTATCGTGTGAAATTTGAGCGCAATCAAACAATTATTTCTCTTAATAATTGCAATTTTACAATTTTGCTATGATGCTGGGATAATGCTAAGGCTTTTACAATTTTCATTTTTTTTTTAAAGTGAAACAATACATCTAAACATTTACCAGACGGATTTTATAATTTTTGTTTTGTTTGATAAATATGATTTTTTCCCTTTGCATTGTTTGAAAATGTATGTTTTTTGTGAAAAACCTATATTTCCCATATTTTAAATGAAAAACTATAAATGTCATCAAAAAAGTGTCCGGTGAATTTGTCAGAATAAGACTTGTGAGAACATTAAAAAAGAAATTATCCTTTCACCTTAAAATCTGTAGAAGCAGTAGGAACAATTGTTAGCAAATGTGCTAGAATAAAAGTTTTGAGGTAATAACATAAAAAGTTTATTTATGTTGTTTTTTGGTAAAAACAACAGAAAAACAGAAAACTCAATGCACCAATTACGCTCATCCAACAACGCGGCGGGACTTAAGCGTTTTCCTAGTAATAGAAAACATCTTTCTGACATGAAAATATACTAGCCTAGTATATTTTCATGTCAGAAAGCTGTTTTCTGGGCATTTGACCAAATATATCTCGAAATAAAATTTGCCTCCAGCGGCTGGGGCTTTGCCCAGACCCCGAAATGGTCCGAAAGTACAAAGTATATATTGTAACACTTTAGTTGTCCCAGTTTGAAAATTTCAAAATATGGTATCTCTGTGGTTAGCACAGCACCTTATTCATGGCGCCAACAAAAACAACCGTGCCCCAAAGTATTGTTTGTAATGAATGAACATTGTATGCTCGGTTAAACAAATCCTATAAAATGTAAAACTTTAAAGATCTTTTGGATGCTAATAAAAAGAAAAACAAACAAGCAAATACGAATATTAGTCATGTGGGTAATCTTTGGTAGGGGCCTGTTCAAATTTTGTGAATCGTGTTAAAACTTATCATAAATTAGCTCCGCCTCCGTCGAACAGTGGTAATAACTGCGTGTGGTCGAATTTTTCTACGCGACCCGTCGCCGTCAACCTTGTCAACTATCCAACAAGCAGTGGCACTCAATATTATCAATGGCTGAAGCTGCTGTTCAAGATACGGTAATTCAAAGATTCTTTTGCCACCAATGCAGCATTGAAATTCCTCGTGTTTTGCCGGTAAGAAAAAGGGTTTACTTTTCACATAATTTTAGCTTGAATCGCCTAGGTCCTACCATATTACAACAACGGAAGTCATAAAGTAGGCCTTGGGCCTTGGGCCTAGGATGGGCTGTCCAACCATAGAGATTGATAAGATATTATTAATCTGTATGGTCCAACGCAATTCGTGGGGCCTAAGCCTAGTGTTATACTAGGCCTAGGCCTAGGATCTATGCCCAGAATGGCTGGTAGGCCTAGGCCTTAGTTAAACCTGTGCCTAGGTCCGTATTCCTAGGCCTAAGCTAGGCCTAGCTTATAGAAAATTAACGCTTAAAACCTGTGACAGCGCAAAAGTCCTTGGGTTGACTATATCTAGTAATCTCAAATGGAACGTCCATACGACTAATAGCTGTTCCCGTGCATCCCGGCAACTTGGATTTGTGTTTAGAAATCTCAAGTGCTGTAGCCCAAGAGTTAAGCAATCAGTTTACTTAGCGACTGTCCGTTCTCTTTTAACATATGCATGGCCGGCATGGAGTCCAAATAAGAGCAATTTGGCTAACCTGGAAGCAATGCAAAGCAGAGCGACAAAACACATTCTTGGGAAACGAAGTAAAGAGATTGGGCGCTCCGAGTCTCGACTTCTTGCATGTCACCTCCCATCGTTGACGGATTATGCTTACCAAGTGGACTTGATGTTCTTGCGGAAAATGTTTCATGGATCGGTTGACCTTGACCCCCTACAACGCTTGCGCATACGCCTCCAGCATCGTAGCCAAGTAACCTACTTACAGCCACCCCTCGCACGCACTGCAGCTTACCAGAAATCATTCTACAGCAGAGCGGCCAATGAATGGAACAGATTGCCAACATCCCTTAAAACATTATCATCAAACCAATTCCTGAACAAAATTCAAACATATATTCCTCCACGTGTCAACTGAAATTAACTTGTTTTGTGCAAGTGTGAGTGTGAGTGTGTGTGAGTGTGAGTGTGAATTTTCGGTGTCATACAAGGCAGTGTCTTGGGGCTGTTATTCTATAGGCCTACCTTGTTCCTCGATGATATTTTGGATCATAGGCCTAATGCATTTAACCAATTGTGCAAAGTTCTACTTTTTGCAGACAATTTGAAATTAATGATGATTATTAACAATTTTTTTGATTTAATCATGTTTCAAAATTCAATCAAATGTTTTCTATGTATTGTGTGGACTGGTGCCTAAAGCCAAATCCAGACAAATGTTCAATTTTGTCTATTACGCATAGGACAAGCCCAATAATTTATTGTCAATATTTTATTATGAAACGTCCAAGCGAAGGTGACCTGCCAGAAAGATCTAGGAGTGTTAACAGACTCAAAACTTACCCAAAAAAGCTATACAGATACTGAAATTATTAATTAATGACCCCATTGCTTTAAGGGCATACTTAACTACCTGTGTTTTACCAATAGTTGAGTAGACCTACTGTTCTCCAATATGGTCAATGGCTGCTCAAACAAATTTGAAACAACTTGATCGAGGGGTTTCCTTTTTTCTTGCTATTGTGCAAAATCGTGTTCCTGAATGCAGGAACCAAACAAAGCAAGAATTAATTAAACTACTCAGGATGTCTTCATTAGACTCTCGTCGACAAAGGTCAGACATGGCGTTCTTGCATCGCGTTGTAAATGGGCATATTAGGTCCGACATTCTAGTGTCATCGTTCCCGCTCAGAGTTCCTTCTTGTTCTACTCGACTGTGTCACCTGTGTCATGTCCAAACTGGGGCGTCTATCAACAACAAAAAGGTCACTATTCATTCGTCTTCCTACAACTTTCAACTCCTTCCCACAATCTCCATTAATTGACATTTTTGCTAATGTATTTTGGCCTTTTTTATCATCAATTCGGCATCTCAAATCTTAATGGATAGTTAAGCTTAAGTTTTAAAACAAATTGATTATTTATTGTTTTATTAACTGTTTTGTTCTTTTCGTACATATCAGTAGGCCTAGCTTATAAATCATCAATTCATCATCGTAGGCCTACATAGGTAGGCCTAATTCATTGTAGGCCTATATCATCATTAGGGGAGATTGGGGTAATAAGGAATTGGGGTAATTGGGAACAAGCCCTATAATTAAGAAATTTGAAGATGTAAATTTTTATGAAAAATTGTTTGGTAAGGAACATAGGGCTACCTTCTTCTTTGATAATGTAATCAATTCTACTGAAAACAATAACTTTTGATTGGTGTTTTTAGGACTCTTGTAAGGTAGGCCTACTGCAAAAAAAGGTGTAAAATGTTTCTAACAATGTTTTAAAAATCAAATTTTCCTTTCTTATAAGAATTAATTGTAGGCCTAGTAAAGACTGTATGCTTAAATTTTACTGCTTACATATGAGAGTGCCTTATTTTGATTTTTGTAATTTTTTATCTCTTTCCTCTCCTAAAAGTAGGGGGTAATTCCTATTTGCCCCAAAAACTTAATTTTTGGGGTAAAAGGGAACACCCATGAGGGGAAAATAGGAATGAGTCATATAGTGTAATGCTATATCATAGGGGTAAATGGGAACAAACATGTCTCGTCATGCAGGTAGGGTAATAAGAATCCACAATCATCAACCACTGGAAATTGAAGTAAAATTCCTAGAGCGTAGAGGTAATATCTTTGCTTGGCCCTTGAGGGATGACTTTGACATCATTCAAGAGGCAAATCTTTTCCTAGGCCCAATTAAGCTCATTGGGGTCACTAAATTTAATTTAGAACCAGATCCAAAAATAATTCAATCATTTTGGGAAAAGTTTAAAACACAACAAGTAGGCCCTGATGAAAATCTGGGTTAATAAATTAAATGTGAGGGAAGTGTTCCTTATTGCCCCCACTTAAAAAGTGTATATTTTTCCTATTAAACAGTAATTCATGCATAACAATTTCTATATTTGTAATTTTTCATGATACAAATACTTTTTTTAAATATTAACATCATGCTATGAGAAGCTTTGTGTAGTTTTAAGACAAAAATTAGTTTAAAAAAAAACTGTCATGTCATGTTTCTAGCTATTAAAAAAATACTACAATTTGCATCTGTTCTAACTTTGTCAATAAGCAAGATATCAAGATGAATTCTTTTGCTACTTAATTATACTACAAATACCTATGTTCCTATTTGCCCCATGTATTTTTAATGCACCTACCTTGCTTCTTATAATGCTTGTTCCTTATTGCCCGAAAATGTTGGGGTAATAAGGAACAATATGCGCGTGTAGAAAAAAAATCATTGCATCTAAAATAACACATGAATGCAAAATATTTAATTTTATTAAGAAAGCCAATGTTTCAGTGTATCTGATACCACTAAAACATTTATAACATGTTTTTCTAGTTATATGTAAATTGAGATCATAGGTCAACTTACACAAATTTGTTCAATTACCCCAATTTTATTTATTTATTTATTTATTTATTTAACGTCTATCCTATTCAGTTATAAAAACTGATTTACAAAGGAGGACAACTAAATAAATCTAATTGCATAGATGCAGAAACAACAATAAAATACATTTTTGTAAATATTTGAAATAGTAGGTAGCATTACAACAACAATGCATTTAACACAAGAATTTTGGTAAAAAACACAAGAATTTTGGTATGTTATTATCCCCTATGTTATTAACTATTGATTTATATTTATTCAAGTTATTGTAAGTGTTAACCAACAGTTGTATGATACTGAAATGATTATGTTCTACTGTTTTTTTAACGTTTTATGATTTTATATATATGGTACGGTAATATGATTTTAAATTTATTATCCTAGTAGGCCTACCTCAATATAAAATGGCAGCAATGCTGTATTTGAGAACCATGGCAACCGCCATACAGCCTTGACACTAAAGTTGGGGTGCTCTCGTAATTTAATGTTAAACAGTGGTATATTTTAACAGTTGGTCACGAAATCGGTATTTAAGGGAAATTAGTTTACTGTATAAACATTATGTGAAAAAATAGCGAAGTTCTGTGCTTCTTTGAAGACGTGAGGTGGATTTGTGTTGGTCGCCTTCAGGTTCTCCATTAGAAATTTCACAGGATCGTGGCACTGGATGTTTCAAATGAAGGTTTGAAAAGCTAAAAGCTATTACTACATTATTTTGAGACTTGGAATTTACTAATTGGTATTGAAAAGAATAGGTAGAGACTGATAATTGGAAACAGTCGTTAATTGATGACAGTTTCAATGCATCTTGTGCTGAAAGATTGTGACATTTGGAGAGTGTTTTTGTTTTTATCGTTTTAACAATATGTGTTGCATTCGATACTTGGTTATCAGTGAAATAACGAAATGAATAATGAAATGATGAAATAACCTAAACTTCAAAGCTACAATTTTAATATTTACAAACTATACAGTGTCAAAGGGAAAACAGAAAACATTGAGACAAGTTAACTCTCATATTATGGGTGTGGAAACACGTAATGGGGTGTTGAGAGTATCTCAAAAAGGAAACTCTAGGCTGACCCAGAATTTGGAAATGAGTACTAGTGAGAATGAAATCAGGAGTAGACTTATGCCTGAAAAAGCAAATAGTTCAAAGAAGAGGAAAGGGAGAAAGAAAAAGAAAATGAAGTGTGTTGTTGGTGATTATAATCAAGTGTTGCATTTGGGGATTCAATGGGCTAAGAAAATAGAAAAACATATCCAGGAACTTGAGAAGAAGATCTACCAAATGGAAAATAATATGATAACAGTCAAGTCAACCATCAGTACAGGATTAGCAGCAGGAAGTAGCAGAAACAATTGTATGATCCAGGGTGATACAGAGTTAGCAGTAATGGGTGGAATATACTGTGGTATGAAGGATATGGTTTCAAATTACAAATCCTCCGTCGATTTAATGCAACAAGAGATTGAGGAGGATCAGATGGAAATCAGACGGAAACTCTCTACAATCTCAAACCAAATTAGAGACTTTGAAGATGACAAAGATGAAATGAGATTTGAAATTGGTCTATCAAATGCTAGACTTGATAACCTAATTGACATGTTTCAAGAAGATTCCATGCATCGTTCTCTGAAGTCACCAGGTCCTGTTCATGGTCGAGATGATGAAGCTAGAGGAGGACACATCTCCACTGCAATCGGCGCAAGAGACACGAATCTACACCGTGCAGCTTGTGCAAGTTCACCGCGTCATCTGAAAGTTGGAATGGTCGGAGACTCTATGGTCTACAATTTACATAAAGAGGCGAAAGGTAGAGGTATCGATTGGAATGTTAAATGTTACCCAGGAATACGTACCGATCAATTAGAGAATGTATTAAGTAGGTCTACACCAGAAGAGACGAGTAGTAGAAATAAGGAAGCTATGGACAGTGATCTAGATATTATTACGGTTCAAATTGGAACAAACAGTGTGAAAGGCTGGATTCGAAACAGCAGGTGGGTAAGGGAGACATGGGATTTGCTTACCCATATTAAACAAAGATATCCTAACTCAAAAATCATTTGGTGTGGCATCATAAATAGACTTGATATTCCTGTCAAGATTATAAATAGGATAAATGATGACATTGAGTGGGTAGTGAACCAGTTAGGCGAAACTTCTTAGACTCAAATATCTGGTTGTGGAAGGATTGTCTTGGACGAGATGGTCTTCACCTAAATTACAAAGGTAATAGAATGATGGCTAATGTGATTATAGCAACTATCAATCGTATTACAAGGGATAGAGCAATCAAAGAATCTGTTAGCGATAAGCCTACACATATAGAGCTAATTGATTCTTCAGATCAGGCAAGTAGGCATTATCAAGATACTAACATAGTGGAAGGGAGATCTGATAGTATAGATTTAGAGCAAATAAAGAACGTATCATGTAGGATTAAGGCTTCGGAAAACTAGTAGTTGTGAGTAGAGCAAGACTTGCCGTAGTCAATGATATGCATAATGCAGATGCCAATCAAGATAGGCCCGTTTTATTTTTTAACACCCAAAGTTGTGTTAACAAATTTGAACAAATAGAACAATTGGTAATTAACTCTAACCCTTTAATAGTTGGCATAGCAGAAACTCATTTAACAGAAGACATAAATGACTGGGAGGTTGAAATTAAAGGGTATAGGACAGTAAGAATGGATTCCACTAGTAGGCACACTGGAGGTGTAATGATCTACATTGACGAGAAAATAGATTACAAAGTCATCAATAAAGAAACAATCGGAAAACTATGGTGGGAATGTAGCGTTCGTGTTATGTCTGGGAAAATGGCACACACTATTATTTGTGTGATCTACGTGTCACCGAAAATGAAAAAGTCTGACATTATTAAAACTTTGCAAAATAAATTGGAAATATTACTAGATTCAAATTGTAAAATTATTGTCATGGGTGATATGAACATAGATTTGAGCAAGACTACACTATATTCAAATAAAATGAAAAACATGTTGGAATCGCAGGGTGTAATTCAATTAGTGGATGATTTCACCAGGATTGCTTCTGTAGTACAGAAAGATAATTCCTTTAAAATATCAAGAACGGTTATAGATTATGTATTAGTTGCTTATGAAGATAAGGGATTAATTCATGTTGCCGTAGAAGACAATCCGATATCTGATCATAGACTTATTAAAATGAGGTATTTTATAAATAATGGACAGCACGTCCCAGATCTTCACAACCCCAAAAAATTAAAAACTACTATAAAATGCAGAAAACATAAAAATTTAGAGAATAAGGCAAACAGATTATGTTTTCAAGAAAGTGTTAATAACAAAACATGGATCAATATTGAAGTTGGTAATGATTTGGAAAAAATGTCCAAAGAATTTATTGTAAATGTGCAGGAAGCTATGGATGTTCATATTCCAGAAATAACGTTTCAGGTTAAGGAAAAGCATAGACATAATAAATGGTTTGATGCAGAGATAAAAAGGGCACAGGAACATAGGAATTTTCTATTTAGGGTAGCTAAAAGGGCAAATAATTTAGAAGATTGGAAAAATTATAGGTACAGCAGAAATCGAGTTGTTAATTTGATTAAAAATAAGAAAAGAGACTATTATTCGCATAAGATTTGCGAAATTAAAGACAGACCCAAAGAATTATGGAAAGTTTTAAAAAGTCTTGGACATATCAAAACATACCGGAAGTGTCAATGTGATGCAAGCAATTCGAACAGTTTCACAATTCAATGGACCGATATTTTTAGAAAATTTTCAAACAGTTGGTGAAGATACAATAGTAAATAAAATTAAGAGCCTTAAATCATCAGCTCCAGGTGAGGATGGAATTACAGATCAAGTTCTTAAAACTTTAATTCCTACGGTTAAATTATATCTAACAAAAATAATTAATACATCACTAAGCAATGGCGAAGTGCCGGAATGTTTGAAGAAAACGGTGATAGTTCCGATTCCCAAAATTCCTCGAGCAATAGATGGTGAAAATTTCAGGCCGATAAATATTCCACAAATGGTTGAGAAAGTGTTAGAATATATAGTTAAAGATCAGTTGATCGATTTCATTGAAGAAAACAAAATTTTAACTGAAAATCAATCAGGATTTAGAAACCAACACAATTGTGAAACTGCGATTCAGCATGTTGTTGAGGAATTGAGAACAAATATGCAAGAGGAAAATATTACCGGTACTATTGTAGTGTCACTTGACTTAAAGAGGGCATTTGAAACAATCGATAGACAAATTCTAATTAAAAAACTAGAATGTTATGGCATCAAGGGAAAAGCTTTGAAATGGATTGTCTCTTATTTGGAGACTAGAGTTCAGAAAGTTAAGATTGGTAATTTTTCCTCAACGTATAGAGAAAATAATTTTGGGGTGCCTCAAGGGACAGTGTTAGGGCCCCTTTTGTTTATTGTGTACATAAACGATATAGGCAATGTATTAAAATATTGCAAAGTTTTTCTTTATGCAGATGATGCATTAATAGTATGTATAGGTTCTACTTTGCAAGAAGTTATGATGTTCTTAACCTATGATCTAAAACTTATTGAAGAATGGTTACGAGTAAACAGGTTAAAAATAAATGTTTCGAAATCGAAAGCAATGGTTTTGTGTTTGAATAAAATAAAACAAAAAAAAAGAAGAACTTAAGAAGATTCAGATTATTATTGATTATGAAATGGTGGACATCGTTGACCAGTTGAAATATTTAGGGATTATTGTTGATGAAAATTTAAATTTCAAATCCCATGGAAATCAGATTATTAAAAGATTTGCAAGAAAGGTTGGTTTATTCCGTCGAATACATGGCAACTTGCCACTTAGTTCAAAAATTCTAATATATCAAGCTATAGTTGCTCCTCTTATAGATTTTTGTAGTTCTGTACTTTTTATGCTTAATAAAAATGAAATCGATGTAATACAGAAGATACAAAACAAAGCAATGAGGAGCATTTTAAGAGTTAGCAGAGACACGTCGATAGCCAAGATGTGCGAATCATTACATTGGTTGACGATAAAACAAAGAATTTTGCTTAATACCCTATGTTTTCTTCATAGAATTTTTTGTGGCAATGCACCTGAGTACTTGTGTAGGAAATTAATAATTAATTCAAAAATTCAAAATTATAATTTAAGAAACAACAAGCTTATTTTTGTGAAAAGGTCAAATAGTGCATTTGGACAAAATTCAATTTATATTAGAGGTGTTCGAATTTTCAATAGATTGCCACAAGAAATTAAAAGTATCGGTGACTACACAAAATTTAAAAAAGAATTTTGTAATATAATAAAAAGCAAAATGTTAAGTGTAAACCAAAATGAAGTATTGTCCTTCTGGGACATAATGTAAAAATAAGAGGATAGGTACAAAACATACATTTTTGTAAGCCTAGACCAACATAGCGTTAATATTATTAGAGATGAGAGTACTTGTTTAAACATGTGTATTGATTTTGGTACAATATGATTATAACCTGAGTGTTTATTTTTTAAAGTGATGCTTGTGACTGAAAATGTATTTGAAATGTCGTGACTTAAGTGTGTGTTGTATATATTATTAATTGTGGCTGTTAGATTAATGTGTTGTCAACTTGTATCATTTGTATGTATTTTGAATATACCATGTATATACCATGATGTACCATGTATTGAAAATGAAAATAGCAAATTGTGCTAATGAATAAATAACACTACTACTACAAATTATAAATAAATATCCAGATACATTTTGGTACCGGTACACTACCCTGAACAGACTCATTTGCCCGGAACGTTTTGAGATCTTCCCCAACTAGGCCTATAAATGTCGGAGATACAATGGCTGAAATACAGTTAAACATAGTTTTAAAAAATTATTGGTTAAGGACGAAAAGTGGTCGAGAACGCATAGCTGACCCTAGCCTACATGGGTTAGTGTAGGGTGACTATAATTATTGAAGCAAAAACCGGGACACATGTACTTTCGACTTGTATGTAGACCTGGGGCTCCCCAGCTGCCGGAGGCATAACATTTTTGGGGCAATTTTTATTGAGAAATAGATTTGTCCGTGGTGGAATAGAATAAAGATTTATTTAAAAGCAGGCAGATACAAGCAAGACTTTGAGAAGCCATGACAGTTGTCAAGGACAACTGTAAACACACAATTCAATAGGGAATATTCCAGTTAATATTTTATATTTTATTTTAATTCTTATTCATGTCTTAATAGTCACTGCACTTTTTTTTATTTAAAAAAAATGTTTTTTGTGTAATTTAAACGAGAAGTAAATTGGACTCCCAGTTTGCGCGCCAAAAACGAGCGTGCGCCATCTTTGGACGGTACTACGTCATAACTGTGCTGAGTCAAGGCCAATTGGAAACTAAATGTACGTATATTTGTACATATTACATACAGACGGCGGTGCTCGCCCATCCGCTCAACACAAACAACTCCACAAGGATGTACATTTTCACCGTCTTTTGTTTTTCTTTTTTCGTATGTGACAGGAGATTTCGCGAGATCATTGTGATAAAGAATAACGAGCATTTGGTATTGAATTTTTGCATAGCCTAGGACTATCATGGTATTCTTTATCTACAATAGGCTTTAATTAGTCATCAAAGTAAGGTTTTTGAGCGGGGTGTGTGTCAGAACACGAAAGTGCAGGTTAGGGTCGGCAAGTTAAGCCTAGGGCTTGTCAAGTGAGAAATTTTAGTATTCACATACCAATGCCTATATCCTACAGGAACGATTGGCCTAGACTGTTGTATTATAAATAATTTTCTACGTCTAGGCCTAGACCTAGGACTGTTTCAGTTTTGTTTTTTGATTGCAATGTCAACTTTTCTCGTTTTCTGGCTAGGCGTTAAATGTAAAATGTCCGCCATCTGTTTACATTACTGTAGGCTACGCTAGGCGCTGCTTTGTTTAAAACACCGCCGTCTTGATGTATATCTCGATCCTACTATAATACTATTCCAACATCTTTGGTCTGGATGTATGTTTATCCAGACGGCGTTGGATCAACACAGTTCTGACGTCACAGTCGTTTTTGCCGCTTTAAAAAACTGCTGCTTTTAAAACGGCTATAAATCACTGGATTATTATTTCACGGAAAAACAAAGTACATATTTGTAATCGGGACGAAATACTTCTTCTAAAAAATCTATTCGTACAGTATTTGGCGGAAGTGGAATATTCCCTATTGTAGTAAACAAAAGCTGTACTTATAATAATCCCAATATGATAAATATGTAAGAGGGCAGTGGCATAGGCTACCCTTTTTTAACACTCCCACTTGCCATAGCCCTTAAATATATTTTCATATTACTCCTAGCTTCTTAGTGCACCATTCATGTTTCTCACGGGGAAGACTCTTCGTTAAAATGTCCGCAACCATTTTCTCGGTAGGTAGATATTTGATGGAAAGCTGCCCATCGAGTACTTTTTCCCTGACGAAATGATGCTGTATGTCGATATGTTTTGTTCGACCATGGTGAGCGGTATTGTTTGTCAATGTGATTGCACTTTGGTTGTCACAGTGCATCACGATAGACTCATAACTGCCTCCAATAGGTAGTTCATTCAACAGTCTCATTAACCATATTGCTTCCTTAGCAGCCTGACTGAGTGCCATGTATTCTGCTTCAGTTGTTGAAACGGCAACAGTTGGTTGTCTTCTACTACACCAACTTATAGCTCCACCTGCCAACTTGAAGACATAGCCAGATATTGATTTCCTGTTGTCAATATCATTGGCCCAGTCAGAGTCACTATATGCTTCCATCTTCTCTTTAGATGTTCTAGTATAGACAAGCTTTTTGTCTGCAGTCCCTTTTAGGTAACGCATTATGCGCTTGACAGCTGTCCAGTGTGCTTGCCCTGGATTTGAGTTGTACTGACTTACAACAGAGACAGCATGGGCAATGTCTGGCCTGGTAGTCATTGCAGCATACATCAAGCTGCCTACAGCACTCAAATATGGAACATTTTTCATTGATTCATATTCAGCTTTGGTTACAGGTCCCATTGCTTTGGATAGTTTTTGGTTGTTATCCAAAGGAGTAGACACAGGCTTTGCATCCAACATGTTGTATTTACTTAATACTTTATTGATGTAAGTTTCTTGGCATAGCTCAGTTATTCCAACGTCAATGTTTCTTGTTATTTTTATGCCAAGACAATGATGAATTGGTCCCAAATCTTTCATTTCAAATTTGGATGCAAGTCTTGTCTTCATTTGATCTATTTCAGTTGTGTTATTTGTAGGGTTCGAAATTTTCCAGAAAAATTGAAGTCAAGGAAAAAAACGGATATTTTCCCGTTTTTTTCCGGAAAAATTGGGAAAAATTGAATTTTCTTTACTTTTCATAAAGTTTATACTTCCTCGTAGTTCATTTTAGATTAATGGCATCTTTATGGTAAATTATAAATTAAGATTATTATTGTTAGTTTATTTTCATGTGTTTACGTACGCGTGTTTGCTATTGATGTTTATAAATGGCAGCAATACTACATCTAGCATTTTCCAAAATCCCTTGCAATTATTACTATTTATAGCCAGGGGTCGAAATTAACTTTTTTTTGCAACTAGCACTTCGGGCTAATGGCAACAATAGTCCTCTAGCCCAAGAGCATTTTTACAGTCGGCAATCAAATAGGTTATATTGATGTAAAACAATAATAGGGTATATGTGAATGTTTTAAGTCACAATATTTGCCGGGTTTGACTTATGTGTAGGGGGGACTAGGGAGCGACCGGAAACGAATTTTAACCGTAATATTAATAATCCTAAATTAAGCGATTTTTTATTTTGTTTGCATATTTACAACGATTTTCCATACTAGGTAGTGCACTACTACTGGAAACTCGTTAAGTTATTGTTGCGAAATATTGAGATTTTTTGAACGGCAATTGGGAACTCTGGAAAAAGTACTCGCCTGTCGGACTAGAGTAATTAGATTTTTACTAGCGCGAGCAAAGTTTCACTAGCCTCGGGCGAGCATTAATTTGACTCCTGTTTATAGATATACTATGTTAAGCTATAGTCCCTCCCACGGCATGCCCTATTACATTACAATATGGTCACAAAACTGTCTTTGAAATGAGAATTCCAATCATAATTTTAGTCTAACCTAACAAGAACAACTAAGGCATTTACCTTTCATTTTACTATTAAAATAATGAATTAAAAACTGAGATATGTAATTGGGCTACCTTATTGATAAAAATAATCATTACTACATTCATATCAATTTTATTTATCCTATGCACCCTTAAAACCAATTTTTTCATTTTTTCCAATTTTTCCTATTTTTCCGACGTGCCCGGAAAAAAACACGTTTTTTTTCCAAAATTTCCGGAAAAATTGGTACCTTTTAAATCCCTAGTTATTTGATAACACTACTAGATCATCTACATAAATACAAACAATTATGATTGTATTTCTTTGATTACTGTAAAACATACACGGATCTGTTGTACTCTGTTTCATCCCAACTTCTTTCAACTCGTTGCTCAGTTTTTCGTACCATATCTTGCTGGACTGTTTGAGCCCATACAAACATTTCTTAAGTTTGCAGACTTTTAGTTCATTTTTAGGATCAACATAGCCTTCAGGTTGTTCCATGTAAATGTCTTCATGAAGTTCGCCATACAGAAATGCTGTATTCACATCAAGTTGATGAACTTCTAAATTGTTCTCAGTTGCTAATGCCAGCACAGATCTCAATGTTTCGAAACGTACAACTGGTGAAAAAGTTTCACTGTAGTCAATCCCTTTTGTTTGTGAATATCCTTTGGCTACGAGTCTAGCCTTATATCTCACTACTTCTCCGTCAGCATTAGTTTTTCGTTTGAAAACCCATTTACATTTAATGGCTTTTCTTCCTTCGGGCAAATTAACGAGATCCCATGTTCCATTTTGTGTTATGGATTCTATCTCCTCATTTGTCGCCTTTTGCCAGAGTTGATTCTCACTCCCACTGAGTGCCTCCTTCAGATTCTCGGGCTCGTCTTCAATAAGATGCACGTATTCATCACCTAGAATTCTTGTTGGACGTTTAGTTCGTTTTGACATTCGTGGCTCGAAGACTTTTTCTGGTTCATCTCGATGAGCAGGATTGTTGACGATTTCATCATCCTCTTCATAAGATTCATCGTGGTAAACAATATCTTTGACAACATGTTCACGAATTTCTATAATATTATTGTCTTCGTCCTCGACTTGTGGGTAAACGGTCGTGCTCCCACTTCCATTACCAATTAAACCGTATTTCTGTTCTTGATGATTATCTTCCAAGAAGATCACATCTCTTGATATAGTCAGTTTTCTAGTCTCACAATTGACCAACCGATATATCCCTTGCTGGTTTCGGAGTACCCAACAAATATATGCTCAGATGATTTAGCGTCAAGCTTCTTTCTATTTTCTTTGGGAATGTGAGCAAATGCTTTGCAGCCAAATATCCTTAGGTGAGCAAGGTCTGGTTTCTTCCCAGTCCATGCTTCCTCTGGCGTAATGCCATCCACAGCAACTGTTGGCGCTCGATTCTTTAAATAGGTTGCAGTGTTAACTGCTTCGGACTAATAACATTTAGGTAGCTTTGCTTCCTCTAGCATACATCGTACCTTCTCAACTATTGTTCTGTTTGCTCTTTCGCCAACACCATTTTGTTCTGGGTTTCGCGGAACAGTTGTTTGTAAGCGTATTCCGCATTTCTTCAAGTGATCAGTAAATATTTTATTTGTGTACTCGCGGCCATTGTCTGAACGCAATACTTTGATCTTATAACCACTTTGGTTTTCAACTTCTGCCTGAAACTCAATGAACCGCTCATAAGTTTCACTCTTTTTCTTTAAAATATAAGTCTTGGTCCATCTGGTTTTGTCATCAATGAATGTTAAGAAATATCTTCCACCTCCCATCGAGTCTTCGCTCATTGGTCCGCACAGGTCTGTGTGAACAATGCTAAGTTTCTCTTGAGCTCGATCTACCTTAACCTTTGGAAAGGGGGAACGATGTTGCTTTCCTAAAGCACACCCAATACAAGGTGATTCTGGTGGTTTACCTATCACTATGCCCAAAACCATACCATTTGCTAGTCGTTTCATTCCACCATGGCTGAGATGGCCAAGGCGTCTATGCCACAGCAAGTACTCACATTTTGTAGCACTCACTGCTGCAATGTTGGCTAAGTCATCAAGTGTCTCTGGAGTGTCTAATTTATATAGCCCACCAGATTTACTTGCGGTGGCTATGACATCTCCCTTTACATCATGGATGTGACAATGGACAACTAGTCAAAGGCGGGGCTTAGTTAGTTCCGAAAAATCCAATAGATAGCGCCGCGAACTGTGGGACAAGCTGCAACCTAAGTGTGGTTGGCGCAATGGACTTCAACGTGTTTTTACGCCCGTATGGGTGGAAAAAATCCTTGAAAAATATGTTATTTTTTAGAATGGGCTTAGGCAAAGACTATCTATGTAGGTCAAGAAGGAAGCCAGCTACTTTTTAGGGAAGGCTGTTGTATTGTCCTATGTTATGTCCTAGAGGATGTGTGGACTTCGGAAAACGGTGGTCATCATAGTCCCTATACCTTTGGGTTTAGAATGATTATAAACCCAAAGCCAAAACTCTAGAAAGCATTTTTTAAAGTTTAGTCTCAGGTTTAGGCCAACATAATTTATTATTCCTCAGTTCACAAGATCATATCGTAAAAAGTAGGCCTGGGTTTAGCTCTAGGGGTAGGCGGAGGCCTAGGTTCTAATCCTAGGCCAACGGCTAGGACTAGACACACCTCTATGCTAAGATTTAGGCCTAGAAATGTAGGCCTACCCATCTTTATAGTTTATACACAGTTTAGGCCTTTAACCTTGGAAGCTTTAGACCTAGGCCTACAATGGGCCTAGGCCCTACCTTAAAAGCAAAATCAAGACTAGGCCTATACTGTTAGTTTTAACCTACCAATAAGCAGAGGCAAGGCCTAGGTGTTATTTTCCTTTCCATATAGGCCTACCCTAACTACTAGATGTAGGCAAACTTTTATTATCTGAGGGGTCAACTGTTTTATGTTAACATAAAACTAACTATGTATGCAATACTTAATGGAAATAAAGCAACATTCTATTCTATTCTAGCTAGGTCTAGGCCCTACACCTAAACATAAGTAGCCTGTCTAGTGCTTAGGCCTCTATCTTGTGCAGAATTATAGGGCCGCGTCAAACAGGTCTACTCATTAGCCTGCCTACTATAAGCATTAAGTTTAGAATGAAGATAGTTGGCCAGTCCGGGAAATAAAAAAATGGGTGGGTAAACCCATGGGCAAGGCTCCATCTCGCAAACACTGAAGTTTGCCATGAGGAATTTGCTTTTAATCGGAATCCACGAAAAACGAAATGCAATTACATTATAGGCCTACAAGCATGGTATCACATGTTTTCGTAAAAATTTCTTATCTATCTGATTAGTGATTTTAACTTCCCTCGTCTTATTTCTTAACTTGATATCCTTCAGAAACGAGTGTAAAGACACCCCTTCTATTTTAGCGCTCGACGAACATCGTGAAACAACACAATATTGAACCATTTCAATCCAGCAATCCAGTCTTTAGTGTGGTACAGTAAGGCTGTCAGCTAAAATCGTCCCACAGTACGGCCATCTTTGATCACATGTTTGAGTCGTGACGTCAGGGGGCGGAGTTAGACTACTCGTCCATTATGCTTCGTAAACACAACCTCATAACTAGAGATACGTATTTTTAGCGTTTTAGGTTTTTGATGCTAAATCGGTGAACAAATATTTGGTATAATGCTACAAAATGCTAATTTTACTAAAAATAATGTTTTTCCATACCCTTAGAGAACTAGTTTGGCAATGTATTCTAACATTTTTTGTGGCTATATTGAATTGAAATGTTCCTATAATTAGAAGTGCAAGAAACATCCCTCATGTAGGGTTTTAGTAGAAAGGAAAAAATAAATGATACAAAATGCTAATTTAGAAAAAATTAATGCTAAATAATCTAAATTTAAATGCTAAAAAAACGTATCTCTACTCATAACCCTTGTCCGTTAGTTTACTCACTGACAATAGATTAGTTTTTAGGGATGGAGCATACAATACAATACAATACAATTGTTGCTTTGTTGATCACTTTATTGACAGATATCATTACTTCAACATCTCCACTTCCCTTAGATGGCGTCGTGCTGCCATCAGCCATGTGCAATGACATGTGTTCCTCATTGCATATCTTGCTTAACCATTCTTGTCTATTCGACATATGTTTAGTCGCCCCGGAGTCAACACACCACTCTCCTATTTCACTTTCTTGATCTGTTGCTGACCAAAGTACTGAACTTTTACTTTTCTGCTGTTTGTCACACTTCGAACCTTGTTTTGGTCGATTCTTACAGTCTTTTGCGTAATGTCCAGGTTTACCACAGCTGAAACATTTAAATTTCTTGAACGACTTTGTTGCTAGGACAGACTCGTCAGGACTGGTGTTGTCTCGTAGACGTCTTGTTTCCTCTTGTAACAGTTTGGTTCTTACGAGGTCGGCATTCAACTCACGACCACAGTTCTCTAGTGCAATGACAAGCGGGTCGAAAGAATCTGGCAAGTTCGAAAGAATTATTATTGCCAATTCATCATCGGTCACTGCTGCATTTATTGCACTCAACTGTTGAGCAATGGTCATCATTTGGTTGAGATAATCCTCCATATTAATACAGTTTTTGTATTTAATACTGTTCAGTTTGCGACGTAGGTGAATTTTGCGTACTAGTCCTCTATCCTCGAAAACAGCCTCCAATTTCACCCATGCCTCACGGGCCGTACTACATGAGTTTACATGAACGTACAAGTGTGGCCTCAAACCTAAACATAGACTAGCGAGTGCACGCTGGTCTAATGCAACTTCATCTTCAACATTAAGATCTAAGTTACCTGGTTCTATAGCTTTCCACAATTTCTCCCGTATCAGCTGCATTTTCATACCAAACTTCCAGGTGCTAAAATTGGTTGCACCTTCCAGTTTATCTGCTTGCAATGTAATTTGATTACCTGCCATGCTGATCACAAATAAAAAACAGTTTTCGCTTAATATTTGTTACAAATCACTTCTGTGCATCATCTGGGCCCCATAACCTATTGAGAAATAGATTTGTCCGTGGTGGAATAGAATAAAGATTTATTTAAAAGCAGGCAGATACAAGCAAGACTTTGAGAAGCCATGACAGTTGTCAAGGACAACTGTAAACACACAATTCAATTGTAGTAAACAAAAGCTGTACTTATAATAATCCCAATATGATAATATGTAAGAGGGCAGTGGCATACCCTTTTTTTTAACAATTTTCCTCTCAAAATAGCCTGTAGGCCTACTGAGATCTGAGACAGGTTGGATTGGGAGCTGGCCTTTTCCTTGAGTTTGCGTCGCAAGTAGGTCTAGAAGAGTCTGGTTCCAGGAAACGATGTTGAAAACTTTCATGTGACGACGTATCGTATTACCATTTACCACCAGCATTTTAGTATTTCAAAATAAATCACAGGGCTCAAAATATTTATTAAATGGCACGCCGGGCATGTTTGAGATAATTTTACATGCCCAGACAGAAACCTAGGCCTACATGACAATTTTTTAAAACAATCAGCCCTATGTTCCAAAATAGGTTATCAGGACATCGACATATGTGAAATCCTGCTAAAACGTTCCCTTCATAGGCATTTTCCTGCCCAACACGTCTGAATTTAACACTGTTTTTATTTGAAAATATATTATGTAGGCCTATACAAACAGTATAGTATATATATATAGCCTACACGAAATAACAATCTGGAGTGAAGAGCACTCATGGGATGACAGTTCATGGTTTAACTCCAAACATAAATTGTTTTAATCGGGGATTGTCATTTGTTGGTTGAAATATGCAAAATTGTTAATCAGTGATTTATAAATCACTACTTAATTAAAAACACCAATTGAAAAACCGTTAGATTTTGCATCCTTAGAATTGCTTACGTACTTGATTTTATTCTAGGACTTCACGTGCCCAACATGCTATAGTGGATTCATAGAGGAGTTGGAGGTTCCTCCAGATCTTGGTGATGCGTACTTGATTTTATTCTAGGACTTCACGTGCCCAACATGCTATAGTGGATTCATAGAGGAGTTGGAGGCTCTCCAGATCTTAGTGATACATACTTGATTTTATTCTAGGACTTCACGTGCCCAACATGCTATAGTGGATTCATAGAGGAGTTGGAGGCTCCTCCAGATCTTAGTGATGCCGAAATGGACGTGGAAGACGTCCCAGCACTAGATGTAAGTACTAGTCTTGGCCTATATTGCTCACTGGGGCAGATTCACAAATCGTTATTGAGCCTTATCTTCATAACAAAACAATAGTTCATGATGCTTTATATTTGTTAATTAGGCGCAATATGACCTAATGGTTGACGCACCCTTAAACCTAATAAACAACAACATATTTGTTAATTGGATGAGGCAGCAAAGCCTTCAATTTTGCTTACCCTGCGAAAAAAGCTATTTTTCACACGTTTTTTCACTCTTTTGGACAAACGGCATAGGGCTATGCAATTGCCGATCTGTCATGTTTTTGGGTACAATCAAAGAAATATTTCTCATGAATATCATACTTTTTTGATTTTGAATGTGCAATATTTTCGTGATGTTTGGCCCGCGACCGGGGAAACGGCTTCTCCGATCTTGCCGAAAGTTTGTGGAAACGTTAAAAATCACTGTGTGAACTTAGCTAAGTTATGATTTTGGGTAGCCTACCTACAATCGCTAAACATTTCTCATAAAAATAGTACGTATTTTTATATTTGGTTGGTACTGGTAGTTCATTACATTTTCAAATTTAGCCGGAGTAAGCTAGACACAATCAGAAGCCGGCGGCTCTGGTTTCCAACCCCTGGCCTAGAGATATGACTTGTGTTTAATCTGATAGGCCTAGATGCCTAAAAGCTCGTTTGGTGAAGAATCGTGTCAGGATATACGGGAGGCCCAGTTGGCTACTTTTGAAAACAATTGATGGTGATGCTCCGTCTTGTTCCCGTAGCTCCTGAACCAGCGACTGGGTGAAGAACTGAGCGAGATCCTGCTTGGCGTCGGGGGACTCGAGGAACGTCGGGTTCACAGGGGAAGAGACCGAGATGCTCCGGAGTCTCGGCGACCCGCCAGGTATGGCGGAATACTACCCAGAGAGAGGATTATTAGGAACAGGTGAGAATAGCCTCTGAGAAGGCGAGCGAGCGGTAGACCAGACAGTACTGTCTTGATTTATCCTTACAGACAGGCGCGCGGGGGCCGACAGATGGCGCCCATTGAAACGCTGATTCAAGACTTTATCGTGAATCTTACTGGAGGGGGAGGAGCATGGCAAGCAAACGTGGGCATGGGTCGAGGGGGCAACACACCAGTGTAAGTTGAAAACAATTAACATTTTCTAATTGGCCTACAAGTTTTGAGATGGGAAAATCATGTAGGGCTATATAGTAGATAGTCCTGGTACACAAACATTGGATCATAGGCCTAGTCTGTGGAGACTAGACAGGACAACAATCACAATTTTACCATTCTACTATTGATTGAAAGAGGAAAAACAATCATGTCCTACTGGTTGACTTGATCTTTCATGATGGTAACTAGGAGCCTAAACCAAATTTAGGCATTTGGGATTCATGGCTGCTTTACTAATTGATAACTGGGGATGAGCATGGTTTTGTTTACATTATTATTGTTAATTGTTTTTGTGTAAGGGTACCCATTTCTATTTTTCCCAGTATGTGTGTTGTAGGGTTGTGCAAACCCACTACCGGTATTTTTACTTCGAATTCGAACTCTCATAGTTTTGAAAATCGAACTTCAAACTTCACACAAATTTCGAACTGGACCGAAATCGAACTTAAATATAATTAACTGAAAACAATTGACTAATCCAGTGGTTCTCAACTTTTTTTATTTGCTCCCCCCTTTGGATCAGTTCCTTGTCTGTCTTAAATTAGAATACCTATGTTAATTTTATTTAAGATTATTAACGTTACAAAAATCAATTAAATTATTTTGGAAGAAAAATGGCAATGGGTTTACCTTTATGCATCATCGGGAAGGAGCGTAGGTAGGATTTGTTTTCAGGGGCATGGTATGTTTTAACCCCCTGTAGTGCTCAAAGTGGAAATAGAAAGGCAGTTTCATGGGAAAAGGACCAAGACGGTGGGTTTGAGGGGCAGAACCCTGTAACAGTAGCGCCGCAGGTGAAAATTTGGAAAGATAGTTTTATTTAGAGTGCGTTTGGTGCGTCAAAAGAAAAGTGTGAGCTGAATGCAATATCGAAATAAGTAATAGTAATTCATAAAATCAAAAAATATAAAATCATGATAAATTAGATTTAGGCTAAATTATATTTATTTGATTTAAATCAACTTTTAAATCAGATTTATTTCTTACGATTGAAATCAGATTTTTATTGATTTAAAATTAAATCAGCAATAATGCCAATATGTGTTTCAAAACTTGTCAAGTTGGTGAGTGGATCAAATACTTTCACAAGTACTTCAAAAAATCTAATACAGAAATTCTTTTAAGGAAAACTTTGCCTAAATCAGTTAGAACTCTTGTGTTTGTTGCTCTAAATTAAGAAAAGTGCATTTGATTTACATCTTATGATTTTTATTAA
Source organism: Sweltsa coloradensis (assembly GCA_024449915.1). Taxonomy (NCBI): domain Eukaryota; kingdom Metazoa; phylum Arthropoda; class Insecta; order Plecoptera; family Chloroperlidae; genus Sweltsa; species Sweltsa coloradensis. The sequence goes on from JAMZAV010000947.1 coordinate 168,496, forward strand.
ATACAGTAAATCAATTGATTTAAATCAAAAACACCCTGGTTATGACCCTGTTTTTCCCGTCATTATTACGTGTAAAACTTAAAGCTCAATTTTATAACTGAAAATATTTGATAAATTTAAAAAAATTATATTTATGACTAATCAGAAAATGGTTGTACTTGGTCTAATTATAAAGGACATTTTTTCAGGAATAATAAACTTGAAGGAGAGTAACAAAAATTTTTATCTATGAAGGCCGAGTCAATATTTAAAGAATTAGCAAAGTGTAGAACTAAGACACTTTTTACATGGCGTCTTTCTCCTAATCCGATTTTTGCCGACTTTTGCTTGGTAATTTGTGATTTATTTGTTTACACAATGCAGTTTGTTTTATCCTTGTAGGCTACTATTTTTTCCACGGTTTGTGAATTTTTTGCCGTATAGGCCTAGGCCTATAAATGAGCCTGTGATTCTTACGTCAATATTTACAAGTACTTTCGGTCGTCACTTCTAGTTGTATTTGGTCTTATTTTAAAGGAAATTTTGTCAGGAATAATAAAGAAAAGGAATACAATTTTTGTATCTATGAAGGGAGAGTCAATATTTCAAAACTTAGCTGTAAATTTTTGGCGTCTTTCCCCTAGTCCGATTTTTGCCGACTTTGGCCAAGTTATTTTTTATTTATTTTTTGACACAATGTTATTTGTTTCATCATCATTCATCATCATTATCTGTTGCCTCGTCCACCTCTGCGTTGGGTCGTCATTGACAGGCCTCTCCATCTTCTTCTGTCCTGCCACCACTCCTCTCCTCCTCGCTGTTCAACATCTTTTCTCACACTAGTCTACCATTGTTGTCGTGGTCTGCCCCTTGGTCTCATACTGGAATTTCCAATTAAAATAAATAAAATAAAATAAAATAAATTGTATTTAGAGTCTACCCACTCAGTTATATAACTGATTTTCAGTGGGGGACTTTAAATCAAAGCGACTAAGCCAACCCTGTAGGCCCCGACGCAATCGGCGAGTGAGCGATAACCAACCAAAGATCGTTATTTTTAATAGGAAATATAGCAATCAGTCCTTCTTTCCATCATCCTTCTCGGTAATCACGCTCTTTCCATCCTTTTGACATTTCCGAACCACTGTTATCTTCTCTCTCCAATTTGCTCTCATTAAATTCCTCACTCCTACTTGATCTTGGATATCCTCGTTCCGTATTCAGTCCCATCAAGTCTTATCTACAATGCTTCTCATAAACTTTATATCTACAGCCTGCACAAGGCTCTCATCCACTGGTTTCATATTCCAAGTCTCTGCTGCATGTGTCAGTATTGGAACAAAGTAGTTCTGGTAGATGGTAACCTTGCACTTCTTTGGTACTTCTCTGTTCCATATGAGATCTCTGATAGATTGGAATAACCCAACAGCTTGCTGCGTCCTTCCCATCTCTGGTTGAATCCTTCCATCGCATGTTACTATACTCCCCACGTACTTAAAAGTTAAAATTCCCCACTTGCTTTAAAATCTGTCCTAGTAGAATCCTGACATTCTTCGCTTTATCTCGTGTCATCAGCATTGTTTCACTCTTGCCACTTCCAAACACCAGACCATATTGTCCTGCCACCACACTCTACACAACTTGAGATTGCGCCGCCTCTTCATCCTCTGCCCACACCAAAAGATTGTCTGCAAATAACATTATTTTCATACATTCTTCTCCGATTCTCTCAGCAAATTTCCTAGTGATTTCATCCATGACAATAATGAACAATAGCGGTGACAGTACACTTCCTTGTTTTAACAATTTCAGTCCATCAGTTCGTGTCTTGGGAGTTTGTAAACGGTGACTTTGGAGCCGTCCTAGCAACGAAGCACATAATAAATTTCAGAGTTGTTCTGAATCGGCCTTGTTGATTCTGCCGTTCATCCACGGGTGTTCGCACTGTCCATACCACTGATTGCTATATTTCCCATTAAAAATATTGATCTTTGGTTGGTTATCGCTCACTTGTTGATTGCGTCGGAGCCTGCAGGGTTGGCTTGGTCGCTTTGATTTAAAGTCCCCCACTGAAAATCAGTTCTATAACTGAGTGGGTAGACTCTAAATAAAATTTATTTATAACACATTCCTTCTGGGTCAAACCATATATCTGTGCCTTCAAGGTAGGATTGCAAACTGTACTGAATCTTCTAACAGACTTATGGAGCACCTAGCTCCTGAATATTCAGTATCTAGGGCCTACCTAAGCTACTGCTAAATAAAGTAAAAACTATACAAAGTCCATAGTTTGTTGATTGTGTATTACCAAGGTTGTGACCAAGACCATAGTTAAAAGTAGGCCTATAGGTTTTGTAGACAAATGCCATGGCCAGTCATTGACTCGTCAGTACACATTTTTCAGTTCAAAATTTCTTGTAGGTTTGGTGATGGATTTTGTGACAAATTTAACAGCATCAAGGCCTACACTGGTTTTGGATAATGATTAAAAAAAATTGTGAATTCGGTTCAGTGGTTTGTCCTGTGCGCGCCAAACTTACAAACGTATAAAACATTAATCAAATTCCACCTGATTTCCATTGATATAAAATATAAATACTGTAAGTCTACACCCAACTTAACAAGTGACCCGGCTCTTGCCCAAAATTTTACATCGGTGAAGGGCCTTGGCTGGTGATGAATTAGTCAAATAGGCCTACGTACTATAATAATTTATAGGAAATGCATTAAATGACCCACCAATGGCAACATGACTAAAAAGTACAAAGTATTCTCTAAAGCATGTTTAAAATTGAACTTATCATTTTCTAACCGTACATTGTCTTTCTGCAGTTTCTTCTTGGGCAATCCTGGCGACTATGCTTGGGGCCGTGAAGGTTTGGACGCAATCGTCACACAACTATTGAACCAAATGGATGGCTCTGGGCCACCCCCACTTGCAAAAGATAAGATAAAGGAGATTCCAGTTGTTGTTATTACTCAGGATCAAGTCGGTAAGTACATATTATTTTCTGTTGCCTCATTAGGTACTTAAATTATACACTACAATTAAAAACATTTAATCAGCTCATTCATACTCTCTACACCTAATATGTGTATCTTGTTATAGATAACAGTCTTCAATGCTCAGTTTGCTGGGAAGACTTTCATCTAGACGAACCTGTCAGAAAGCTACCATGTGAACATTTCTATCATGAGAACTGCATTATACCATGGCTTGAACTGGTATGTCTCGTCTTCAACCAATACCGTATTTACACGCAAATAAGCTGCACCCTAATTTTCAGGGTGCCATTTTTGAAAAACTTTTTGTCAACGCATATAAGCCGCATTTGTATAAGAACAATATCTCTGATTACTTGTACCAGAATTCTAACTTCTGTCATTCAACCAGTTCAATTGATAGACCATTTTAATCCACTCGGCTATATTGTACGAACCAGCACATTTTCGTAAAAAAAAAACTCATTACTCAACCCGACATTGTGGAACTGAGTTATGATGATTATTATTACATAGATGCCGACACAAACAATAAACTACAGTTACCGTATTGGACCGAATATAGCACGATCTCGAATATAACACGACCCCCAATTTTTTGGCATCATTTCAAGAAAAAAGAATAAATCAAAGAAAATTAAAATGTACAAGAAACATGTTTTATTTACAGTGCAATGAATGAATAACCTAAAGTTTCACTCTTACAACAAAACATTTTGAACAATGTTAGGGCCTAGTCCTATGTTTTTTAACAGGGTAGGGCCAAGCACAAGCTCACATAGGTCAACCACAGTTCACCAGTCTGATTTAGGGATTATAAATCGATCATTGTGACCTAAAACCAATTGGGGATCTATTCCCAAGAAAAAAACTATTTAATTGTACGCACAGCTATTTTGGTGGTCATTTTCGCGGAACACGTGAACCGTGATACGCGGCGATATTTCCGCGTCCTTTTCCGCGGAAGCCCGTGATTAGTCACCTGCCCACCTCACGCAACGGAATCGGCTGGCGGGGAGTGGGTTAGGCGCGGGAGTTGTATTGCGGTGGCCTATGTTCGGAACGCTATTTCAAATGCAAGCGCGCGGAAATAACGCGAGTGCTGTTTTTGAGATTGTATTTTCGGAGAAAAACATCGCGCTATATCGGACCGACGGTAAGTAATATTTGAAATAGGTCTAGTAATATTATTTACACAACAAATGCATAAAACAAACAATTTTAGTAACAAAATTCAAAAAGGATATTAAATACAATTACCGTATTTTCCTGATCATAACCTACCCTTTTTAAAATATTTGAGTGTGAAGTCCTTACAAGCTATATGGCATATGCTTAGTATGTTTTATTATACAAGTAAACGCTAAAGTCCGTCGCGTTGATGGATGAGCATTTGTAAGTTTTTAGTTTGCGTGGGATCTCTTTATTTATCAAGTGCTTTTGAACGCATTGTATGCTAGGCCGGTGATTGTTGTCAAGTTTCTATTGTTACTTGTTAATTGTTATTATAAACCTCAAAAAACTTATATTAAAACCTATATTTATATGGATTCTGGCTATTTTTTCAACTTTTTCTTTCAAAAAGCAATACATCACCATTACCTTAATGTTCATGTGGAATATGAACGTTCTAGCCCCACCCGTTTGGTCAGAATTGGCCCAAATATCACGAAAATATTGCGCTAAAAATAAAAATAATCGTAAAAGTACAATATATTCATGAGAAATATTTCTTCGATTGTAGGTACCCAAAAACGTAGGAAATCTAAGTTCAGAGATTTCGAAGGTCCCCTCCAATTTTCATCAAGATCGCATATGCCGTTAGCCCGGTAGAGAGCGAACAAACAGACAGAAAAACAAACAAACAAAAACATTGGAGCTAAATTTTTTGAGGGGTCAGTGAAATTGAAGTCTTTGCTTTGCTCGCTACGCTCATCCAATTACATGGCTTATATTCAGGGCCTACTTATATTCGGCACAATACGTAATTAATTTATCGATATAAAAAGGGGGGGGGGGGGAATAAAAAAGAAAAGGAAAAAGAAAAAGAAAAACTGATTTATTATGATGGAATTTTAGTTAGGCCAAGTCATTAAGATTTTCAAGTGAATGTTCTTGAAACATGTTTTTTATAGGCCTCCGCCTACCTCATAAGAAGTAGTGAAAAATGGTGATCACAAAATTCATGATTTTTTTATATGTCCATTTTATTGCCTAAAATGTAACATTGTCGACGAATTACATCATTTGACATTTAGAGATGGAAAAACCACATTTTGAAAACGCAAATCTCGCATAGGCCTATAGCGCGAATTAATGGAACAAAATGGTATGAAACTGGTCAAAACGCGAATTAACTCACACAATTTTAAAACCTTTTAGTGTGCAAAATGTAGGGGGATGGTGGAGGTGCCGGTCCAGACCGAACATTACGCGTGCGGCAGGCGGCACAGTAAACGAACGACAACGTAATAGCGTTCCGTGACGTCTAGACTGCCAAAATAATGGTGCTTTTCACGGACTCCGCGGAAATAGTTCACCAAAATAAAAGTGCGTACAAATTTTTATTTTTTGTTGGGAATCGATTCTTGGGTCACAATGATCGATTCTAACTTTTTAGAATCGATGTGATCCCTAACTTCAGTGGCTCCGTTTTTTTTTTGGGGGGGGGGGGGGTTTTTTTGTTTTTATTAACTTTTTGACAATTTTTGTGAAATGGAAAAAAAACATTTTTTTTTAAAACAAAATTTGGGCTTTTATATCACCATTTCTCATTACCTCTACTCATAAGTCATTACTCTAGTCATAATAAATAAAGCTTGTACTCGGAGCGTGTAAAGATAACGAGTCGCGTCACCGATGTTGTCACTAAGCAGCAACTTGACTAAGTCCCATGCAGTGCGCTACCTGAATCGAGAGCGAGGCTGGAGGGAGATGCGCGCGCATTGGCTTCACTTCAAAATGCTGCGCAAATGACACCATGTATGCGTAACTCTTCAGTCAATGTGAATACTTGGTTCTTTAACAAAGTCGCTGGCGGACAATCGTAGCGGAGAAGTGGGAGGAGCGTTCCGTTGAACTGTAGAAATGTGAAGTGCAGACCGCAGCGGAACATTTAACATGGTCAATGATAAAGCTACAATATTGCGATATTTCCTATATGACGGCGAGTTATCGATATCGAAAATAGGCTCGATTTTTCCGCGATATCGATATCATATTGAATAATCAATTGTTGAACATAATGTTTAGGCCTGGGCTCCTAGGATCAGGCCTGAACATCACATCACCTATGCCCTACTGTGACGGCAAATAGTAGTCCGAAACTTCATAGGTTTTGAACTGATACTTCTTTCCTAATGATAAAGCTTCCAAATTTATTAGGGTAAACAAAAAGGAGAGTTGGATGCGGGAACTGGGAGACGTGAATACACGTCGTAGAAAATGAATTTGTTCGTCTATACATCACTAACATTTCTGATCAATTGTTCTGAAGAAAGAATAGCGAAGAATATGCCATTTAAACACAGTCTTCTTATGTCTTTTAAACTCGTAGTTTGCGTGGTTTGACATTTTTTATGTTTCTTCCATCTTTGCTTGCATTCACTGTCATCTGAAGGTCAAACTCACCGAGCATCACAGTTGGACAGAAACTATTAGCCAATAACAGAACGCACGCCAGGCGCGCGTTGGAAATCGTTGGAACTCGTTCCACTCAAGATTTAGGGCGCAGAATATTTAAACGTGCTGAAATAACATTGGAAATGTGTAGTCCGCGTACCTAGGCCTATATAATATATGAGTGCGAATTTGGTGGAATTTTTTTCATATAAAACCCCCCATACTAGATTCGGATCAATACGGATGGTATTTAACACTATTAGTTACTAATTAATAATATATTATTATTTTTATTATTATACTATTTTCTAAAAAATAAATGCTATAAAAGAAAACTAAAATGTTAGTCCTCATGCTATTGTATGACTGAGGTCCTACCAATACAGAAAGACTGAGTGATAAATATTCTTGCTTGTGTTTCCAGCACGACACGTGCCCAGTGTGCAGGAAAACCCTTGGCGGCGGCGGATCAGCAGATGAGAATCAGGACACCATGGGTTCTAACACCGTGAACCAGATACCAAGCCTTGCTGCATTTTTTAGGTACTTAAGCCTTTAGTGTACACTAGATGGATAATTGTTCATAATGATATGTTTATAGATATATTTTTTTATATAGTGTATATGTAATGATATATTATGATATATAATATATAATGAAAAAATGTTAGTTTAGAATGGAGAAGGGTTGGCATTTTGGTAAAGCATAAACTAGTTTATGCTTTCTCAACCTGTCAACCCTTCTCCATTCTAAACTAAACTAGCTAAAGAGAAGAACTAAAGAAGTCGCCATTATGTATTAACAGTTTTGCAAGTTGTGTTAGTTTTATATTGTAAGCAGTTTTATATTGTAAGCCTTGCAACAAGGGTGCCGGCAGTGAATGCATTTGTCTTGTGCACTGCCGTCTGGATGTATGTAAAGGTACAAAATAGACTGCATGTCACGGCTCCTCAAAATTTGGTCATGACTTTCAGTCGATAAAAAAAGTTCCGGCCCCCTTAAGGGTACACTCCACTGAAAATACTAACGGAACTACTCTCTGTCCTGTTATTTTTTCTTCTTAACTCTTAGATAAATAAATAAAACAAATTGGTTATGTAGAAAGAATGCCAATCGGCTGGAGTATATTGGTGTGAGATAGGATCCAACAGCTTACCTTCAAAAAGTGATGGTGGCTGCTGAGTTTCTTGAAGAGTAGTAATTTAAAGATATACAAAACACAGAAAAACACGAGACGTTTCGACACGAGGTCTTGTTCACATAAGAGAGAAGGGAAAATGGCCACTGATTGCAAAAATCAAAATGGCGGCTAAAACTAAACTAAGTCAGAGAATATGTACAAATTTACAAGGCGCTGTTGGTGGGTGTGGCTGTGACAGGTAGGGTGGCAGTCTAGATTGGGTTATCCACTGATGTGTTAACTCCCATCTTCTGAGCTCCCTTGGCTTGCATTTACGCGAGACCAGGACTGCGATTCTATAACTCTGACGGAGTTGGACCCGGGCGTTTCCAACGGTAATCGTCTCTGTTGTAAGTGATCGACTCAGTTGAGGTCGATATCGTTGCGATATAATCCGTGACAACCGAGTCCGACTCGGCTATATTTGTATAAAATGGTGGATGATAAGCCTTGGCCTACACGTAAACACAACCAGATTTTTAACTTTATCAAACGAATAACAATAGTATGCTCAAAGAAAACCTACCTTTAGTAAGGGCCTACCCCTAAAAGTCCCGTGCGTTCCCTATTTAATGAAATTATACCATTTAAATCCCATTTCTCCCCGATTGGAAATAATACACACATCTATGTCATTTAGAATATTTGACAACTGACTGCGAATCATTTGTTCACATTTGACCGTCCACGGCCATGTAAATCATACCTTTCGACCTCGACCAACAACAACCGGAACGATTACTGTTACTACAGAGTCGGTCCCGTGACAGAGTTGAACCCGTGAAGTTACTGAATAGGGGCCCAGAGCGTGTTCTTGGCTAGGCCTACATACTCAGCAGGACACTGGTTGCATATGAGCTGGTATACCAGATTGCTGGTTTTGCCAGTGTTAAATTGCCGAATGGGGTATGTCCTGCCTGTGGCCTGAGCACTGAAGGTGGTGGAAGGTTGGTGTATTTGGCAGGTCAAGCAGCCATTGCCACCTTGGCAAGGGTAGGATCCAGTTGGTTCAATAGTTTGCGCGTCCTTTTCACGGCAGTCTCTCTTAACGACAAGGTCCGCGATGTTGGGGGGGCGTCTGAAAGTCACTCTTGGCAGGGTCTTGACCAGGTCCTGGGTTTTGGTAGAGGACATCAGTATGTGTAGGCTGCTCTTCAAAATGCCGTTGAGTGCCTGAAGTCCTGGGTTCCACTGAGTGACCAGAGGTATGATGTTATTGGGTGGAGAGGTGGTCTGTTTGACTGGTCTATTTATGCATTGTTGGATGGTGGTCTTGTTGTAGCCTCGAGCCACAAACGCGTTAGTAATGCGTTCACAATACTTGACGAGGTCGTTGGGGTCAGAGCAGATACGGCGGCCTCTTACAGCCAATGAAAACGGTGGGGCTCGCTTCGTGTAAGCAGGATGACAACTGTCATGATGTAGGTAGAGTTGTTTATTGGTTGGCTTGAAGTGGACAGGCAGGCTCCGTGGGAAAGACTGCTTCGACATAGCGTGTACAAAATAAACTGGTGAATTAGCCTACAAACGGTTGCGTAAAATACCCGGATCTGAAAATCGACTCTGGGTAATTTCTTGAACCGGGTACCCGATGTCATCCCCAATACATAATCAATTTCAGAAATAAAATCAAAGTTGGCCCTTCATTGTGAAGTGCGAGAAATCTGCCCCCTGACTATTCTACGGATCTTTAGTTTATTAATGCCACTCGTCCTACGTGAACACATCTGCGTTTCCAGGCTATAGTTGACTGAAATGCGCTTGCGTCATCGCCCTGGAAGTGGCGTGACGTATGTGCACTCGCAATCAATACCTGTTTCTTGTGTTTATTGGATGAGCGTAGCGAGTGAAGCGAAGATTCCATTTCACTACACTGGAGAAAAAAATCCGGAATGTTTTTTTTTTCTTTTTCTGTATTTTTATGTGTTTGTCAACACGATTTCGGCTAAACCGATATTCCATTTGCGATGAAATTTTCTGGAGGCCTTCGAAATATCTGAACTTAGAACTGCCACGTTTTTGAGCACAATCGAAAAATTATTTCTCATAAAAATCGCAATTTTACGATTTTTTTTTTTTTTTTTTTAATTTCTTCGACTTATAACATCTACATGCTTTATCCGATTGTAATGATTTTTTCACAGAACCTTTATTTTATGAATCAATATATTCGTGTAAAATTTCAGCGTAATCGAAAAATTATTTCTCATGAAAATCGCAATTTTACCATGTAGGGGTGTGCGGGCAGCACTTTTTATTTCGGGTCGGGCTCGGGTTCGGGTTGAAATACCCGCGGATATCGGATAATTTTCGGGTTCGGATACTTATTCAAATGTTATTCAAAAGCCCTAGGCCCTAGGCCCAAGTGCCAAATACCATCAAAACCATGTAGGCCTAGGCTTAGCCTTAGCCTAGCCTTAGCCTAGCCGTAGCCTAGGGCCTATAGAACAAGAGATCAAATCCTTAACTTGTTATTCTTTTTGCCGTAGGGTGAGTTGAGGGCAAGGGCTGTTTACTTTTGAACAGTTCGTTTAGCTTCGTCTGTTTACCTTTGGGTTTGGAACCCGCGGTCGTAGGCCTAGTTCCTAGGCCTAGCACTAGTTGCTTGTCTTTGAAGCTCCCCATCATTTTTACTCTTCTAATTTACTTTCATTCACAGGCGGCGCAATATGACCTAACCGGTTGAAGCGCCCTAGTTTCTCACGTCGTCGTCGCCTTTTCTCGTCCTCTACTTTGAATTTATTGAACTGGGACGGATGCTTCTTTAAATGACGCTGGAGGCACGTCGTATTACCGTAAAGGTTTTTTAAAATTGCATTGCAATAATTACACTTAGATTGGGAATTCGTCAATTTGACGAAGTGGAGCCATATTGCCGACTTGTTCGAAGGGTTAGGAGTACCGGTACGTAAATCGCCACTTTCAACATCTCCATCCACGTCACTCTCGCCGTCTTCTACATCCATTCTAGCACGAAGAATATCAATTTAATAATTTAAACAAAGTACAATAGCCCTACGTAAATGTAGTAGTGCTCAGCGTGCTTGTAAAACATTTCCAAAACGTGAATCGTGATTAGGCCTAAACCACGCGCAACAAGTCGCTGGAAGTGCCAAGGGGAGTGGGACATGACATGAATCGATATTACGAAATGATTCCGTGCGTTCATTGGCTAGAAACTTCGACCTTCGACTTGATGCTTCGACTTGTTGCCAGTGCTGCGATCTAACGGGAGTTTTACAACTTCTTCAGCATAGACCTTGTACGCGCTGGCTCAACCAACAAATTCAAACTCGAGCGGCAAATACCCGACCCGACCCGAATTTTCCAACTCGTCGTCGAGAAATCTGATATGACACAAAATATCCGACCCGACCCGAAATTTCGGGTAACCGCACACCCCTAATTTTTTACGCTTTTTTTGTTTTAAAAAAATTACGCTCATCCAACAACGCGCCTGAAAAAGCGTTTGCGAAGCTTCCTAGTTAACTGTATGGGCTGCAGGAGACAGTTAACGTCTGTATCGGCTATCAGCAGGGGGACTGTGGGAACTTAAATACACACCGCTCGTCTCATGATTAGTACATATTAGGGCCGGCAAAAATTAAACCGGTTTCAATGAAAACCGTTTCTGGTTAACAGAAGTTATCCCTATGCCTAACCATAATATCTGGATTTTGATGCTTTCTTCCAGGGCTGCAAGTAACTCTGCTGGCAGCAGGAATTCTTCGACATCTTCTTCCGCCTCTTCATCCTCTTCGGGGTCCACTACAGGAGGAAGTACTACCAGTAGCCATAGCAGACCTTCTCCCGACTTTAACATGGACTTAGAATTTGACTAGCCCCATTGTATGGTATTGGGTTAAAACGTTAAAACTAATGTATGTTAAATTTAAGGTATTCTATGGCATACATACGCGACGCGATCTTTATGTTTCGGTTTCTTCTTGAACTGCACACAACAAAGTTTGTTTCTTCCAAAAGAGACGAGCATTCCTTATTTGGTTCAGTGATATGATTTCAATTCTACGAGATGTTTTTGACCTCTATTTTGAAAGAAACAAAATTATTATGTTTGTCAAACTTTTCTTGTTTTAAGTTCTATTTTACACCAGTACATTTGTTGAAACTTGACGAGCGTACGTATTTTTTTGTAGTTAATTACATCTTAAGAGTCCATTCAAAGCTGGTCACTTAGTTTTATCCACCCAAATAATAAACTTGTTACAAAATACATATGTATGCCTTGCTAGTTAGCCTAGATTCTCGAATTAATTTTTTCTATTATGTGTACGGAAGCATTACGTGTGTGAAGGTATCTGTAGCATTTGAAGTCTTAATGCCATGCCACTACGTAATGCAATTTTTTTTATAATTCATAGTAGGCCATTGGTTTACTTGCCTCAGATTAAACACAGCATTTCAAGACCTTTTAGGCCTAAGCAGCAGTTATAGGGTAAGTATTCATTATCAGTATCTTATCACCAAGCAAGTCAAAGACGCTTGAAAATTGTATTGCTCTACAGCTCGATTGGTAAAATATTTGTAAGCTCATGTTTTTTTCTCTAAATTAAACATAAAGTGGTAAGTATGGCATGCGTTCAGAAATGCGTACTACTGTACATTAGGAGTGTGCGAGCCTAAGATTTTTAAGTCGAGCCGAGAGTATAAAATCCTTTACTTATTAAGACAGATTTTCACAATTGTTATTAGTAATTTGTGAAATATCTGTGTTCACACTGCTAGTATACTTTTATTTTGTGTCTGCTTGAGATGGATGTATGTAAAGAACTCAAGATTGAAATTATGTTGTTTTTTGTATTTGTATATTTGATTTAATTGTATCTCATGTTGAGATGTAATTATCTTGCGTGTACATTAGAAGGGGTAAGATAAGCCTTTACTCCTGGGTGGACAAGTAGCAAAGCTGTAGCATAAAATTCCTTCCCCCCCTTCCACTATGCCATGAGATAAAATTAAGTAGCAATCAATCCCCTTTTTTTAAAAAAAAAGATTAGCACCTTCTCCCCCTCCAAGACATTGGGCCATTGTCATAGCTGTGTTCACACTGCCTTGTATTGTTTACATTATATGAGATAAGATAAAGGAACCATGTGCCAATCTTACTCTTTCTCTCTCCTCTGGTAGCCACTTCGTTCATTCAGTGATGGACCTATTCCACTCCACCCTCCTAGGTCTCTTTCAAATCGAGTGCAAATATCAACAGACAGTCAGAGCTCTACTTCTCCTCCCTCACTCTGTGCTTATTCTCACCACTCCAGTTACACACTTAACGTCAGACAGTGTCTGACAACTGATGCAGATAAAGGCTCTAGTCTAAAATCAAGCTTGACTGAGCCTAAAATGCTTGAAAAGGCTTAGGGAATCAAGTTTTTGCACACCCCTACTGTACATACATTAACTTAATGTATGATGTTAAATTTGATATTTATTTGAAGTTTAACCCTTTTCTGTCATGTGTCGGGGCATGGGTGTTTCTGCACACTACTACACTCTCAAAAACTATTTTTTTATTTTTTTTAAACTTTGTATATGATGCCCTCCCATACAGGTATTTTAATGCACTTACTATAGTTAACAGTTCCACTGCCTTCCAAATAAAAAAAATAATCTGACCGAAAAGGGCTAACGCATTATGTGACTAGTTACTACTAGTAATCCAACTTCAGCCCTATTAAATGTCTGCCATGAATATATTTCATGTAGGCTACACAAATAGCAAATATTGCCACACACATAGCACAATATTGCATTGATAAGAGACGCTAAGCAATAAAATCCATCTGCCCTTTAAAAAAAAGGCCTAGTCTTGTTCCTACTCATGCAAACCAACATTTTTTCTGCCTGCCTGCTACTATATGTTGTGGCAAACATATCAGAACGAAACAATACCTCATCCCAGATCAAATCTAGTATTATGGCATAGGTCAAACCCCAATGTAAAGATGTTGAAAATTACAAAGTTTACCAGTACTACAGAAATGTTCACTAAATGCTAAATATAAATACAGTACCTAGATCACTTGTGACATTGCCTGCATTATTAGATTATAGGGTTGGGATTCGATTACAAATTCGAAATCGATTTCATCGATTTCAAACCAATAATTTCAACATCACACTGAAAAAAAATTCGACACCAAAATTCTTTTTGGCATCGAATAAAAAGGGGGGTAAATGTTTTTTTGTTATTTATTTTGTATTTTTTCCCCGTTATTCAATGTAAAAATAGGTAATGCTATGGTGCAAAAAGTAAAATATATGGTTTTTACATGGTTCCGACATCGATTTTTCAAATTTTTTTTAAGATGCCAAATCGATGTTGAATTGAAGTCAATTTTGCTCCAACATCGATGTCAATTCCCAATCCTATTAGATTGTGTAATCTCATGTGTATTGCCACTTATTTTGAAATCAATTACAATTTGCTGTAATGACGCAAATCTAGGTTACGTATAGTATTACTGTAAATTCAGTTTTACAATACAAAAGTATATATATGTAATGTCCATTTCATGCTTTAAGGTGACTTAACTACAAAAAATAAGGCAAAAAACTGCCCAAACTGCAATTTAGTAAAAAAAAAAAAAAAAATGCTATGTATTAGGAATGTTTACTGACGATAAGATAATTTGTTTGGTACAAAAAACTATGCAATAAGAATCCAGATTATGTGGTTTTAGTATATGTTCTATTTTTTTAAGGATTTCAATTTTCTGGTGGTTTTATCAGGAAGTGGGATATGAGGTTTTCAGAGCAGTTCCGTATTATATAGTGCACTTGTATGCAGCACACTTGGTAATATTAATTGTGTTGCAACCTTGTAGCTTGTTAAAGATATTTCAAATTACTAGGGTTGCCGTTCGATACGAATTTCAGTATCGATAATCGAATCAAAATTAGGCCTAAATTTGCTGGTATACCGACGCGGACCGTGGACCTTTTGCGAGTGCATCCTTTTGTTCCTTCTATTTGCTCAGAACAGGGGTTTTCCACGCTATAATAGCAACGTCTTTCATGAGCCCCCCCTCCCCCCCCCCCAAGCGTCTGGCCGGCGCGACGAGAGCGAGCTAAGTGGAGTAGACAGACCGCGCTATGCTACCCGGCTTGAGTGTTGTCTTTGTGAACGTCTTTCTTCTTGGAAATCGTGGTTCTTTGAAGTTTCATTTCAGCTTTTGTTGAGATTGTCGTTCATTCATTTATGAGATATTATCAGTTTAACTATTCAATGCTCCGATATTTATTACGTGAGACGAGATGAATATTGTTAGACATTAGTTTGGAAGACGACGTAATATTGGTGTGAGAGAACTGATAAGATAATATTATCGTAGCACTACGGAAATAAGAAAAGCGATTACGAGTTGGCGTGGAGTGGGGAGGAATGCTGCATCTCGATAAAATACTTGTTGACCTTGCTTGGCCGTGACGCGCCGAGGTTGTGCAATCAGCGCCTGATCGGCGCGGGAATGCAGTCGCCTGCCGCCCGAGCCGAGCCGGCCTGTAACACACACGCGTCATGCTGGTGGCCTATACTGCACAGTGCAGGCGCTTCGTACTTCACGCCTTACGAGTGTTGTGGATCTCGCAGTGGACGTATTTTTCACGGAATAAAGCGATTAATGTCTTATGAAGTTCTGCAGAGCGGGCGGTAAATTACAAAATTTCGGGCGGGCGAGCTATTCGATTATCGAAATATCGATAATCGATTCTGGAAGACTGAATCGATTATCGATCGTTTCGGGAAATAATCGTATCGATCGATATATCGATTATCAAACGGCAACCCTACAAATTACTATGTACTATAAAACACCATCTATTATCTGTACCACTCCGACTGTGCACTGCTTTGGTAGATAGAAACTGATTCGTATGCGAATCTGTAGCCCTCGGCAGAGAGTAAGACTGATAAGTAAAATAACCTTGTAATTGGTAGAAGAAGAATTACTGTAGTTCCTTTCGAATTTACCATTTCTGAAATGCCAGTCTAAACAATTACTAGGAAGCTTCGCAAACGCTTTTTCAGGCGCGTTGTTGGATGAGCGTATGTTTTTTTAACGAAAAAAGCGTAAAATTGCGATTTTCAAGAGAAATTATTTTTGATCGCGCTCAAATTTCACACCAATATTAATTCATAGAGTTAAGGTTCTGTAAAAAAATCATTATAATCGGATAAAGCATGTAGGCCTAGGTGTTATAAGTCGAATGTTAAAAAAAAAAAAAAATCGTAAAATTGCGATTTTCATAATAATTTTTTGATTGCTCTCAAATTTCACACCAATATATTAATTCATAAAATTAAGGTTATGTGAAAAATCATTACAATCGGATAGAGCATGTAGGTGTTATAAGTCGAAGAAAGTTTTTAAAAATCGAAAAAAATCGTAAAATTGCGATTTTAATGAGAAATAGTTTTTCGATTGCGCTCAAAAACGTGGCAGTTCTAAGTTCAGAGATTTCAAAGGCCTCCAGAAAATTTCATCTCAATTGGAGTATCGGTTTAGCCGGAATCATGTTAACAAACAGACAAAAATACAAAGAAAAAAAGAAAAAAAAACATTCCGGATTTTTTTCTCCAGTGTAGTGAAATGAAATCTTTGCTACGCTCATCCAATAAAGTAAACCCTTTTGATATTTAAAAAAAGTCATGGAAAAGTTATTGTTTGAAAGGTTGTCGTGATGGAAAGATGAGATAACACTGTTAGCCGGGCAGCTCGGAACAGGTAGGAAAGTCATTCATTGCTCCGGGTACAATGAGCAGTAAGACTAGGAAACGCTCAGTTGGACGCGTTGATAAGCGAGCACGTGCTATAGCTAGACCCACATTGCACATTTTTTTAAATTTTAAAATTTATGACGTTCGCGTTTCCAGTATTATTTATTATTGCCAAGGTATTTGGGTAAACCCGTGTAAATCTTTACTTTAAAATCCACCGCCATCTAGAGAACATTGACTCCTTGGGAAAACAGTTATTTAAACTCTTTGTTGACAAATAATAGACTGCTTCCTCGAAAGTATTTTGATTACTTGTAGGTGGCAGTGCATTAGAAACTTCGCGCGTCTTTTCGTTGCCATGGCAACGTTACTTTTGTTATAATGTAATTTCCATCTACACTACTTATCGGATCAAAATAAAATTAACATATTCGTGACCGGACGGACATTCTAAATGATTTGGCTATCTCAGATTTTGTCTCCGTTGAGTTTGAAAAAAAAACTTTCGATTAACTTTAATGTAACTTTTTAACTTTTTGAACGATTTTGCCACAAAACTAATGGCATTCAATCGAGAACGAAGCTTGCGGATGGTCAAAATTTCAACTCGATCCGAGCCTCCGTTCGAACGTTATGGCGAGACATACAAACAAACAAAAAAAAAAAAAAAAAAAAACAGTGACTAATTTTTCCGGCAGAGTCAAATGGAAACGCTCGCTTAATAAGTGCTATTTAGGGTTAGAAATGTGGCTAACAGTGCACAGTCGAGTTGGTTTTGATAGTATAGTTAAGGTATACCAAGATGTAGACTCTTTGCATAACCACAAGTGGACACATGACAGCGTAATCTGCCACAACAAACTGAACAAACCACGTACTCTACCAGCAGTGCGATCATGTAACTTGTGAACGATTGAATGGTCATCAGCGTTATCATCCGCCTAGGTGGTAATGTGGACAATATGAGAAGTAGCTTTAGAAAACCCTGTGGAGGAATCTTTCGGCTCTCTTTTGCTTGCAAATAAGCATAAATAATTTAATTCAGTAATTAAATGATAAGAATATTGTAATTGGACATTTATTCATTATATCAATTCAGTGATACATATTAGTAGATGTTACAAGTGATTGCTTCAGTTTGATTACGAAGTAGGTGATTTAATGGGTTTTGATTGCGACTTAGGCCTATAAGCATCCGATGCTTTCTACAACTACGTAACTATTGACTTGCGTCTCAAGCCATATTTAGACGCACCAATGTTTTGTTCAAGGGCAAAGGATAGAAACTTGATGGAAAGATTAGATTGGCATTTACACGGTTCAATGATTTAAAAGAAAGTCTGAGCTAGCGAAGTGTTGTCTAGAATTGTATTTTGTATACAAAACGTCATTAAAACTGGAATTCACTTCAACAATAATTTATTATAAAATAATAATAATAATAATAATAATAATAATTTTGTTTTTTTGTTTTAACAATAATTAAAATTTTACTTAAATAATGCATTAGCTTGCTGCCACAATGTTCAAAATGTATTGGCATGAAATGATTAAAAAATTCAAATATATCACCTCATTTTTATATATACCATCATCGTACACCCCTCGAACAATAATAATTGGGTTATAAAATGTAAAAATGCAGGTTCTAACAAAATTCAAACCACAGTCCTCTGTGCGGCAGGCTAACTTCTTACCACTAGGCCATTGCTTATCAGGTGGGTTCCACTAGCTTCAACTTACATGCTACCTGCCTACACATAATGTATGTTTTGATCGCTTTTACGTAAGAGTTGTTATTTTCCTGGCATTTACTTCTTGTTAAGGGGATCACCACGGACTACTGTGTGTTGCACTGTGTGTTGCACAAGTTTAACAATACTAGGAAAACGCTCAAGTCCCGCCGCGTTGATGGATGAGCTTTTTTTAAAGTTTTTAGTCTGCGTGGGATATCTTTACTTTTGCGAGTGCTTTGTTGCTTTGTTTTGATTCCCACGCATTGTAGGTGATTGTTGTCAAGTTTCTATTGTTACTTGTCAATTTGTTATTATTTACCGTTAAAAACTTATATTAAAAGCTTTATTTCTATGGATTCTGGGTAACTTTGTCAACTTTTTCTTTCAAAAGGTACTTTATCACCATAACCTTAATGTCCATGTATAATATGAACGTTGTAGCCCCACCCGTTTGGTCAGAATTGGCCCAAATGGCACGAAAATATCGCATACAAATCAAAAAAACTTATATTAAAAGCTTTATTTCTATGAATTCCGGCTAACTTTTTCAACTTTTTCTTTCAAAAGGTACTACATCACCATAACCTTAATGTCCATGTATAATATGAACGTTGTAACCCCACCCGTTTGGTCAGAATCGGCCCAAATGTCACGAAAATATCGCACTAAAAATCGAAAAAAAATCGTAAAAGTACGATATTCATGAGAAATATTTCTTCGATTGTACCCAAAAACAATACACCTCTAAGTTCAGAGATTTCGAAGGTCCCCTCAAATTTTCATCAAGATCGGATATGCCGTTTGCCTGGTAGAGAGTTAACAAACAGACAGAAAAACAAACAAAAAAACAAAAAAAAAAAAAAAAAAAAACACCCGAGCTAAATTTTTTGGGGGTCAGTGAAATTGAAGTCTTCGCTTCGCTCATCCAACTAGATTTTGATCGAGAACTCTAGCAAAGCAATCGAAAGCTCATGATTGTTCAGGCTAACGATTTAGAGTGTTTTTGATCAATATCTAGGCAAAGTTACATGATGGCACTGCGGTTGTCGTGAGACGATCGAGCTCGTAAAGTGACATGTGCACCAAAGGCCACAGGTGACTGCTAATGCAGGCACATGAGCATGCCAGCTGGCTATGGTGTGGGTGTGAGCTAGTTAACATTAATAAAATTGTACTTTTAATTTGTCTCGCCTTTCCAAAAGATTGCTTTTGTCATTTGAGAGAAATTCTAATATTGTGCATTTATTTAGTGTTTAATCCCAAATTGTGGTATTATAACAAATTGATTTTAAAATTGTTTTTAAAATTTTAACTCTATTTATTTGTACGAGTATAGGCCTGGGATATACCGGTATTTAAAATTATCAAGTTCAAAAAGTGTGGTGTGGCCGGTATGTGAAGCCATTTGCTAATTATAATTAGTATTCACATGCTACTCTTCAAAATTTTAGTGGTCAAAATAAGGGTGCAGCCATTACTCTATGGTGACCTATAATTGAGTAAATATGGTATTTGAATTCAGAATTCCCAAGTTAATGACTTGAACACATACCGGTATTAAAAATACCGCAATGCGCCACATAGTCTTAGCTCTACTAATCATTTTTTATGAAAAGAGCCTTCATAGCCTTCTGAAATATGATAATTGATAAGAGATTAACGGAGCATCTCTCTGTCACATCAAGACACCAATAAGTGGCTAGGCCATCGTTACTAATATAAATACTACAACGAATTGTCAAGCTTACTACGTATAAGCTCATTGTTTAAAAATGATCTTGCAAGACCCTTGATTGATTCTGATACGAATGTGTAGTCCAAAATCTTTTGCTAGGCCTAAATCCTGTTTTTATATAGAACTATTGGTACTACAGTATATAAAATAAAGTTCTAATGTTCAATGCTACTGATAACAAATGCAGGAAAATACTACAATTCCCCCTTTAAATCAAATTCCAAGAGCCCCCTAAAATCCTAGTTTGAATTAAATAAATTTAACATTGAGCCCTATAGGCCTACCAAAAGCATCTGCACAGATTTATCACCAGTTTGAATTAAACTACGACTTCAATTAAAACAAATTAATTGCCAACCTGAAAATGCTGTAGCTGAACCTCGTGCTCGCGATGGCACATGCGCTGGCCCAAAGCGTATGGTTCTACGAGGACGTGGGTTCGAATCCCGCACTGAGTTTTTGTTTGTATTTTTCGTCCTTCATCCCCATCTATCACCACTCATCGTCTCGAATAGCCTTAGTGCATTGCTATGAGACGTTATGCAACACAATCATCTTCAGCATCACAAGCGAATGTTATATCTTTGGTATTACGTGTACTATAGTAAATATTAGACTCTTAAAAGTCATGTGGAATTTGATTTTTTGAATTGTGAGTACCACTACCAAGACTTGAGGATTGCATTTGAGCAAACAGATTATGTATTGCAAGTAAACAAAACCTTTTAAATTTTCATATTATATATATTTTGACATTGTGTATATCATTAATAGTTAATGCCACATACCTGTGTTGGAAAAATTTAGTTTAAGTACGGTAGCAGCAGAGAACATAAATGCAGACAGGCGTTTAAAAAATTATTTTATTTAAGGCTATTGTACTACCTCTGGCCGATAATTTGAGAAAGAAGAAGAAGAGAAGAAAAAAATTGTGAATTTTTTTTCTGTTATTTTAAAGGCCTTCTTTCATTCAGCAAACTTTTCAGACATGTTTCTTCGACTTTCAAATTATCGGCCAGAGGTGGTACAATAGCCTTAAATCCACGCTTTGTTTTTCTGTTATTATGCCTTACTAGCTGTTATACTACTTACTACTAGAAAATAGTTATGTTTTTAGTTTTAGTTTAAAGCTATGTTTTGTACCCTACTATATTGAACTGTTATAGCTTTGTATCCCGATTCATTGCTCTTTATATAGTGTTGGGTAAACTGTACATAGGGAGATTAACAGTAAGTTATATGGGACATTGATATCATGCGTCTTGACTTGACATTGTGCATTGCAAGCATGCACTACTAAAATACACTATCACATGTGTAACTCTAAAATGGATTGAAACATGAGATAGGCTATTGATTAGTCGAGTGTTATATTATAGAAGAGTAACACAACTGTTAGATAATGTAGTGCATATAGAGTAAAAAAAACATAAAATAATTTATGTATTACAACTCATATCTAGAAGATGGGTAACTTCAAGTTAATCCTTTCTACTTTTGCCCGTGCAATGAAATCGGGCAACAGTAATCTGCAGAAAGATAATTTATTTTTCAATTTGACTACAGATTAGGTCTAAATAAATAAATAAATAAATTTTATTTAGAGTCTACCCACCATGGGCGCCGGCAGGAATTTTAGCAGGGGGGGGCAACAATCACAATTTGTAGTTTCGTTGGGCAAGCACGGGGGCTTGGGGGCTCAACAATAGCGCCGCAGGCGAAATTTTTGAAAATCAGGTTTTTAGAATGCATTTGGTGGGTTTTAGAAAAAAGTAGTGGGCTGAATACGATACCGAAATTATGTAATTTTTGTGCAGTAGATACTAGAAAGTAAACAAAAAAACATTGTGTCTCAACTTTTATACGGTTACTAAAATGGGTTATGAGTTGAAAATGAAACACACGTTTTAAAAATGATGGCTATATTTTATTTGCATAAAATTATAATGAATGTGACTGTTTTGATCACATTTTCTTTTCTTACATAAACTGCAACTTGTAAGTTCTCTCCAGTTGCAATGCATTGTGGAATAAAAATATAAAACATAAACACGTTCTTAGAGGTCTACATCGACTAATAATATACTAGCCTACAAATCATAGTAACGATATGTTGTTACATTATTATTATTTATTTATTTCAATAAATCATACACATAATATCACATAACATAAAATAAATGAAAACGGGCGTGATTGACTGGACCAAAAAGAAAAATGCGAAATTTCAATGCATTACTAAGTAGCCTACAAACATAAACACAAATTTCTATTTAAATAAAGAATAAATTATTGCAGGCCTACCGTGTTCTGGGGGTCTATTTACTTAACTCTAAACGACATGCTCAGTTAATCAGTTTCATCTAATTATCACTCGTGCCTTCATTTCTCACTCCGCTCCCGATCAGATCATTAAATATATTAATATTATTAATATTAATTTTTAATTGAATTTCGGTTTCACGAATACATTAATTTGTATGTAATAAACGCATTTTGCCAGTAAAAATTAATTTTTCCTGAAATCCAGGGGGGGCAAGCGCCCCCCCTTGCCCCCCCCTCCCGGCGCCCATGCTACCCACTCATACATACCTACTTGCTAAAACAACATCTTTACAAAAAAAGAAATAACCAACATAGAGAGCCTAACTTATTTTGTGGTACCTCAAGCATCTTTACTAGATAAAACTGATCATTACACCATAAACGTACATAGCAAAATCATTTTCACAGCAAGTTGTAAAAACTTATTTTCCCACCTAAGAGCAGTGTTGTTCAATTAATTGTTAAATAAAGTAATAGTATTTCCAAACTTAAAAATAATTATCATCATAATCAAACCTTCTGTTCCAACTTGAGTTTAGTAACTGGGTGACCAATCAGCAATCTATCTCTTCCTTTTATTTCATGAAAGATGCCAGAGTACATACCGGTACATTGTCAGTGTCCAAACAGGAGGTTCTACAATTTCCATCTGTAACTTTACATTTGAAGTTAAGCAAATGATCGTAATTGTATTATGTTGTAAATATGGAACTACTGTACAATCATAATGATTCCCACAACTAAAATTTATTAATACGTTTTATGGAATCTACTTTGAACTTGCAAGTCATTACAACCAACTCCAAGGAACTGAAATACTATTACTTTGCTGTGAAAATGATTTTGTTATGTACGGTTACTGTATAATGACCAGTTTTATCAAGTAAAGATGCTTGAGGTTCCACAAAATAAGTTAGGTTCTATGTTGGTTATTTCTTATTTTGTAAAGATGTTGTTTTAGCAAGTAGGTATGTAGGCCTAATCATTTGTCAAATTGAAAAATTGCAACGTAATACAATTACGATCACAACTTCAAATACAAAGTTACAGATGGAAAGTGTAGAACCTCCCGTTTATGTACACTCTGGCATCTTTCATGAAATAATAGGAAGAGATGGATTGCTGATTGGTGACCCCGTTACCAAACTCTGATTGGAACAGGAGGTTTGATTATGATAAAATAATAAATTATTTTTAAGTTTGAGTCAAGTGCTAAAATGAAAGGCGAGGTCCCGCATTCATAGTCGTCCCCTAGCCGAGCGGTTCCCCCGTTATATGCAGCTGTTGTTTTCATGCTTGCTATTTCCCATTATAAGTCCTTGGCTACAAAGGGCACCTGTCCATTACCTAGGGGATGACTAAGTAAGACTAGTGCAAATGAGTGTAGTACTTTGGATAGATGATGTGAAAGAAATGGCTAAAGGTTGAAATTGAAAGAAAGTATACTGTACTCTGAGAAAAGAAAACAGCAAGTTTCAAGGTATGTCAAAAATGTCATACAAGAGGGTGATAAGTACTTTATGTACTGAATTGTTCTCCTTTGTAAACCAGTAACTGAAAGTATAATTTGCTTTAGTAAATAGTAAATACGTACTATAACATGGCTGTGCTTTCCTTCACGTGGATACGTACATGGATGTGGAATGTCACAAGAATAGATAGAATGCAATCGGAATAATAATCATACATTTTTTGCCATACGACTATGGCTAGATCATATTGTGATAACAATGATGAATGATGATCAATAACAGTTATAGGTAAAAAAAAACGGTTTAAATGGAAGGGAAGCATCTCATAGGATATTCATTTTAGTTTTAACCACCATGGATGCAATGCAAGTGTGCTCATACAAATTATTGTCTCAATCTTATTTATTGTACTATAAATACATTTCGTTCTATATTGTGCTAGAAATAATTCACACTTTGTATTAGAAAAAATAAATTCAAATGAGTACACAATAACAGTTGGTTTGCTGGTTGCAGAACTTATTAACCTGGAAGGTATCCTCATATTTTAAAACGCTGATCGAGGTAATTGTTATTTTTTTAAATGAACAATATTTCCAAGTTGTTCCAGATTCTTCTTCGGGATCTCTCAGGTCATCTTCTGTTCACACTTGACAGCACTTTCAACTTTATTATTTAAAATAGCAATATTGTTCATTTAAAAAAAAAAAGCTTAGTGAATTTAAAATTGTGTAATTTTTTTTATATAAAAGTTGGTTCCATACTACGTACTAACTAGAGGTTCTGCTCTTTGTAGTAGTTGCCAGTACCAATATAAAAATTGGTTCCATCTACGTACCAGAGTCGATAAAGAAGTTTCCCCGTTGGGGAGGTCCTCCAACTTCCAAGTCAAAACGGACTCGTAACGTTCTACGCGCTGTGGGTGTCTTAAATTAAATGTGAAACTACTAAAAGCACTGCACGCTAAATACGGTCAATAGACATGGGCGCCGGCAGGAATTTTAGCAGGGGGGGCAACTATCACAATTTGTAGTTCAGTTGGCAAGCACGGGGGGTTTGGGGGCGGAGCCCCCAACAATAGCGCCGCAGGCGAAATTTTTGAAAATCAGGTTTTTAGAATGCATTTGGTGGGTTTTAGAAAAAAGTAGTGGGCTGAATACGATACCGAAATTATGTAATTTTTGTGCAGTAGATACTAGAAAGTAAACAAAAAAACATTGTGTCTCAACTTTTATAGGGTTACTAAAATGGGTTATGAGTTGAAAATGAGACACACGTTTCAAAAATAAAGGCTTAATTTTAATTGCATAAAATTATAATGAATGTGACTGTTTTGATCACATTTTCTTTTCTTACACAAACTGCAACTTGTAAGTTCTCTCCAGTTGCAATGCAATGTGGAATAAAAATATAAAACATAAACACCTTCTAAGAGGTCTACATCGACTAATAATTTACTAGCCTACAAATCATAGAAACAATATCTTGTTGCATTATTATTATTTATTTCAATAAATCATACACATAATATCACATAACATAAAATAAATGGAAAACGGGCGTGATTGACTAGACCCAAAAAGGAAAATGCGAAATTTCAATACATTACTAAGTACTAAAAACAAACAAACTAGCAACACTCCGCTCCCGATCGGATCATTAAATATATTATTATTATTATTAATATAAATTTTTAATTGAATTTCGGTTTCACAAAAACATTAATTTATATGTAATAAACGCATATCACTAGTTAAAATTTATTTTTCCTGAAATCCAGGGGGGGGCAAGCGCCCCCCCTTGCCCCCCCCCTCCCGGCGCCCATGTCAATAGAGTATCGATGTGCAGTGAAGCTGCAATTAATAAATGACAGACGAAACGTCAAACTTTAATTTTATTTCTATCATATTAGGCCAGGGCCATAGCCTCATAAAACGATTTACTATTGTTTTGTCATTATATTTTAAAGTGCCGCGCAGGTGTCACCTACATTTTTGTGCGAAATAAATTGAGATGTGCTTTGTTTGAGCATGACGGACGTAAGTGTAGCCTAGGCCCAAGGCCACAATACAGTTTTCAGATGTAAGTAAGCCCTTGGCACTCAAATAGAAATCTTGGAACAACACACCTCACAGTCATCCTAGAGGACAGGAAATTTATCATTTAAATTAGACTATGCTATTATTATTATTACTAGGAAAACGCTTAAGTCCCGCCGCGTTGATGGATGAGCGTAATTTTTTTTAAACAAAAAAAGCGTAAAATTGCGATTTTTTTAATAGATAATTTTTCGATTACGCTCAAATTTCACACGAATATATTAATTCATAAAATTAAAGTTCTGTGAAAAAATCATAACAATCGGAGAAAGCATGTAGGTGTTATAAGTCGAAGAATTTTTTTAAAAATAAAAAAAATCGTAAAATTGCGATTTTTATGAGAAATAATTTTTCGATCGATTTTTCCCTCCGTGCAGTTCTTCGTTCAGAGATTTCATAGACCTCCATAAAATTTCATCGCAATTGGAGTATTGGTTTAGCCGGAATCGTGTTCACAGACACACAAAAATACAAAAAAAAAAACATTCCGGATTTTTTTCTCCAGTGTAGTGAAATGGAATCTTCGCTTCGCTCGCTACGCTCATCCAATTATTATTGGTTGTGGATAGTCGTACAGTCAGTTGTAATAATAGTGCAAAATAATTCCTATGGTTAAAGATTTGACTGGTTCTAGGACTGTCGTAATAGCCTAAAAGTATGGTCATTGATGAAAGAGGTAGGTATACTGTGATGTAACGGGCTGTTGGTCAGCTGTATGAATGTATACGGTCAGTTGCTTCTAGTAAACTCTCACAAAGTGCATTGACAAAAAAACACAAATGTGTTCATGTTCAAGTGCTGACAAAATACCTAGTGGTAGGCAGAGGCCAACATTACACATGGACCTTCTTTCCGTTGTGTTTGTTACTTTCATTCGATGTTACGTTCCAAATTATTATAATTATACAATAAAATTAAACACCTATGCACTCAACGCATTCGTTGGTGGCACAGGTGAACCACAGGGTTCCACATTTCCACACTTTTATTATCTCCGAGGTAGAATATTGCGTTCGCGACGAGGCCGAATGTAATGGAATTAAATCATTTGCAAAAAAAACAAAAACCTAAAGAATGGTAAACAAACGATCTGACGAGAATTGGAACCGCGGTCCTCTCGCATAGAAATCAAACGCGATACCACTCTGCCAAGCACACTGTGATCTTTGTTGCAGGCTTACTAGGGAAACGCCAAAGTCGTTGTTAGACGAGTGAGAGAGCCATGTGTTGAGTACCTGGGAACATTTGCATTTAAGTTAGATAATGATATTGTGGTATAAATACATAATACTGGTTTTAAGTTTAGTTTGTATAAGGGCACGTCAACTGTAAGGCCATAATGCGCCACTCTAGCCTATGATAGGCAAGGGAGGCCTAGGTAGGGGGAAGAAAAGTAATGTTAGCGGGTACTCAACACATGGCTCACTCACTCGTCTAACAACGACTTTGGCGTTTCCCTAGTATAATCTTTACACAAACATTGGTCACAGACCCTTGTTGAACAGATAGGCTACACCCCAGGCTAAATGGAACGGCCGGTGTATGACCCCTAGAACAGGTACTTCCTCCAGCGTCAATGTATGAAAAATTAAAGACGATTCCGTCTGGGCCCGGGGTAGAATTGGCCCAGAGCATGGCTCTGCTAATCGTAAAAGGCGATTCAAGAGAAAAAGTCCACCTCGCAAACATCAGCTAATAAGAGGGAAGTATCTAGGTGCCCGTTAGGGCGCCGCAGCCAAGCCGCGGTGCGCTACACACTCAAGCACCTTATACACCAAGCAGAGTTGGGGTGATTTCGAGGTGTTACCCAGCCGTCATGTAACGTGATGTGAACTTGAAAACTATCACAATCGAGGGATTTAGGTACCTGACAACACTGCCAAATTTTATTGGGGTACGATTATTCCTTCTTGGTGAAAAAATGGCTTGAACATGCTCAAAATCACTTTAAGGATGTTAGCTACTGCCTACTACTGCCTACTACTGCTAACATCTAATACGTCGGCCCGCGATTCTGACCAACGGGTGGGACTACAATGTTCATATTTTACATGGACATTAAGGTTATAGAAATATAGTCTCTTTTGAAATAAAATGTTGAAAAAGTTTGTTGGAAGGCTTCCAAATAAAGGTTTTAAAATAAGCCTTAAACACTTGGCATACAATCAACAAGTAACCATAGTTACTTGACACTTGTTGACGGTATAAGCAGAGTTAGGCGGGAAAGTGCGATACGTAAACAAATAGCGGACATTTAAAATTTTTCTTCTTTGTGTGGAACGAGAAAAGGTGTCATTATACTCTCATAAAACAAATCAGAAACCGTCCCTGGCCTAGGCCCAGATGTGGAAAATTATTTATAATGCAAAAGTGTAGGTCTAAAGTTCCATTTGGCTATAGGACTAGTAAAATTCATACTTACATTACATGTTTGACAAGCCTAGCCAACCCTATGCCAGCACATGATATGAACTTGCTCAACTGTTTGTTTACATAATTGCAACAATCAAATCATTTCATACAACTTGTCTTTCGATTGGCCCGCGTTTATGAAGGCACTGCCATCTAGAATAAATATAGAACTTTTTCGAGCTCTTTGCTATACGCAAATCTTTTTAAAGTGTTTGGATTTCGTGATACTCTTTCAACCATAGACATCCTATATAATTGGCTAGACCAGCAGTCGGTGGTCCACTTCCGGTACAATTAGAAGCCATCTTAAAATGACAGTTTACATGTTAATCAAATGGGAGCGATTTGTGGCCAAATAGTTCTCAAGATTGCCGCCAGGTTGACAGGTAAGCATACTAGCCTTTAACACCAAATGATTACTAAATTCCCTTATGCAATCACTTCGTATTGTTTCTTTTGTTTAATACCATGCTGCACAAGCTAAAACCATATCAAACAATCCAGTAAAATACTTTATTGCATTAAAAAAGCATAAATTAAAACACCAAATCGCTATCTTGAAATGGGCCGGTTGAGTCTTCAATTTGCTACGCTCGCGCCTGTGCGGAGGTATAGGAGACTGCTAATCTAGCCTACTATAGGGGTTTAATTAATATCAATGCTTTCAACTCACAACCCATGACGTTTTCCACGATACCGTTCAAGAATACCAATTCCTTCGAAAACGAAAACGACATCGTTTTTAAATTGCGTTTTCAACTCATCTCCCACGAACTCAAGAATTGGGGTCCAGTCCTTATACCGTCGTTATACCATGGTTATACCACCTATACCCAGGATGTACATGAATCCGGGTCTAGATATTTTACATCCTATATTGTTGGATGAGCGAAGCGAAGACTTCAATTTCACTGACCCCCCAAAAAATTTAGCCCCAATGTTTTTTTTTTTTTTTTTTTTTTTTTTTTGTTTTTTTTTTGTTTTTTTTTTGTCTGTATTTTTGTCTGTTTGTTAGCAGGATTCCGGGCAAACGGCATAAGCGATCTTGATGAAAATTTGAGGGGACCTTCGTTTTCTCTGAACTTAGAGGTGTATTGTTTTTGGGTACAATCGAAGAAATATTTCTCATGAATATCGTACTTTTTACGATTTTTTTCGATTTTTAGTGCGATATTTTCGTCACATTTGGGCCGATTCTGACCAAACGGGAGGGGATACAACGTTCATATTTCACATGGACATTAATATTATGGTAATGTAGTACCTTATGAAAGAAAAAAGTGAAAAAGTTAGCTAGAATCCATAGAAATAAAGGTTTTAATATTAGTTTTTCAATTTTTAGTACGATATTTTCGTACCATTTGGGCCAATTCTGACCATAACGGATGGGGCTACGACGTTCATATTATACATGGACATTAAGGTTATGGTGATGTAGTACCTTTTGAAAGAAAAAGTTGAAAAAGTTAGCCAGAATCCATAGAAATAAAGCTTTTAATATAAGTTTTTTACGGTAAATAATACCAATTGACAAGAAACAAAAGAAACTTGACAACATTCACCTACAATGCGTAGGCAGCAAAACAAAGCACTTGCAAAAGTAAAGATATCCCACGCAAACTAAAAACTTTAAAAAGCTCATCCATCAACGCGGCGGGACTTAAGCGTTTTCCTAGTTACTGCTAATACCATAGAATTTAATCAACTTTGATAAAAATATTATATTTTAGCAAATAATTTTGTAATGGAACTTGAAAAAGTAATGAGATCACACACATAACAAAAACTTGTAGAAATACAGCCAAACCTTACACACTCAAAAGGAATGAGATCTAAAAAAGGGCCAAGCTCATCTACCCTTCAACATAAACGTACAGTGTCCCATAACAGCATCCTCGAAAAGCTTGGCAAAATAGAATTTGCATGTTATTACGTTTAAATTAATTAGAAAAAAAGAACTTGGATAAACTATTACGTTAAATTAATAATCGCAAATTCTATTTTGCCAAGCTTTTCGAGGATGCTGTTATGGGACACTGTACGTTTATGTTGAAGGGTAGATGAGCTTGGCCCTTTTTTTAGATCTCATTCCTTTTGAGTGTGTAAGGTTTGGCTGTATTTCTACAAGTTTTTGTTATGTGTGTTATTATACTCCCCAAAACTAGAGGCGAGCTCTCTGGCAATCGTCGTCGGGGACACCTCCCCCTTCCCTTGACGACCTCCCCGACGACGGTGACAATGACACAACGAACGATGACAAAGAAAATGACGACCACGACGTGAGAAATCCCCCTTCCTCCCCTTACCCGTGGCTGGTTCTGACGAGCATGGGTCCCTCTTCCACATCCCCTAGGCTAGAGTGGTGCATTATGACCTAACGGTTGACGCGTCGTTAATCCAAATAACCCCCCCCCCCCAAAAAAAAAAGAGATTTAGGCCTAGGCGAACAGAGAAAGTGGTTTGAAGTTTTTTGGTTTCAGGGTGCGTCAACCGTTTATGTTGTCGTTGTCGCCGTCTTTGTTATGAAAAAAGGCTAGTCCCATACGTCCCAATTAAGTTTTAGTTTGGATTAAGGGTGCGACAACCGCTAGGTCAAAAAGCGCCACTCTTGCCTAGAGGATATAGGGAGGAAAATCCCATGCTGGTGCTGGTCAGAAATAGCCACGGGTAAAGGTGAAAGAAAAGGGAGGGTTCTCTTGTCGTAATCGTCAACAACTTTGTCTTCGTTCGTTTTGTCCTTTTCGTCGTCGTTGGGAAGATCGTCAGAGAATATGGGGGGTCCCCGACCACGACTGCCAGAGCTCTTATTCTAGTTTCGGAAACTAATATACTTCCTTACTTACCAGCTGATGTTTGCAAGATAAAATACGTCTCTTTCCTCGCCTTTAACGATTAGTATACAGAGCCATGTTACAGAATGACATAAGCCATGCATAACAAAAAACAAAAACAAAATTCTAAACATCGACTTGGTTCATCTCATAGATACTACTGATCGCGAACTTTCACAGGCTGTGTTCTATTTTACTAATGGGTATTTTAAACATTTGCAATCTAGATTCAAATTTTTATTTCTTGTGAGCTTAAATCGCAACGGATATTGCTCATTATGTTAGCAGTTCTGAGTTACATGGTCACGGATGTCTGTTCAAAATTTCAGCTCAATCTATTTGGCCGATCGGCCGTATGGGCCCGGACAAACAGACAGACAGACATTTAACATACAGACAATGGTCATGGCCAAGGCCCAGATCGAATAGCGTTACTATAGAACTTCGTTTCGCTGCGCTTACTCGTCTAATAACACATAGATGGTATCTCACACCTAGGCCTAGTTGTTTGCAGAACTTGGGGCCGAATTGTTAATCAAGCCTATCCAATTTGAGAAGCATAGTTAGGCCTAGGCCCGCACGCCTAGCTCAATCATCCTTGAGGAGCCCTATGCCAGGTTTAGCTTAATCCTGTTTATGTTTTTTAAGACCTACTTACTGTCTTCATTGCTACTGTAGCTTGTGAGGCATTGGACTATGCTAAGTGTTGTCACCTGCAAGTTTCTAGGCTGCTACCCTAAGACTTCAATATTGGTGTAGGTCTGTTAGAATTTAAGCTACGGCCTGGGTCATTGGAGTAATTTCACATTGGGTCCCCTTGGCAAATTAAAACAGAATGTAGGTACCTTCTACCAATCCAATCAGCCTTCTTAAATATGTTGGTTGCATTATCAAAAGCACATTGTAACTATAACTAAAATTGAGCATAGATTATATTTTATTATTTTTGGGGGGGATGATTAATTGAACAACATTCGTGGAGGGCCAGGGTCTAGCCTTTGAGTGGATGTCAAATAAATACTTTTGCTACCCTAGGCCTCCAGCCTGTCAGTGAGCCGACAAAAATATGGACGCTCACAGTGGAACGTGCGCACGCACAGCCCCACCAAAAGTTGTCAAATAAAATATTTCTAGTCATAATAAGCAAAAATCAAGTTGGTAGTGCATAGTAAGAGGTTCTGAACTTTCATTACAGAGGTCGATGTAAGCTCAATTTACAAAAACAGCAGAGATGGTTCATTATTTTCACACATGTTTCAATGCGCACTGCGGCAGCTAGCCCACTCGAAATGCAGCTTTTCGCCGCTCACCGCGCCATATGGTCAAACGCTCGGTGCCTATAGAACATGTTTTGAATTGCATACACAGTACTATGATGGAAATATAGCCAGTACAAAATACAAGTAAAGATTGCAAGGTTTACTCAATCTGGGGAATGGGAAACCTTCAGCGTGCAGGATTCAGCACACCTTGGTCACCGCCTGACATTCTAAAAATGATTCAATAATTCAGCCTATAATACAAATCACAACAAACAACAAACTATGTCTTAGGTTTAAATTGCAATGGATGTTGCTCAAAATGTTAACTGCATGCTAAAGACTTGTACCCGACGTCTGTTTAAAATTTCAGCTCAATCTGTTTAGCAGTTCGGCCGTTCTGCAGCAAACTCACTCACCGACAAAAAAAAAACAGATCTTGTACCGTTCGACTTGCATTATAAAGACTGCAATCACTCGTCTAATTACATCTCCGCAATATACTTGTACATACACAAGTGTGGAAAAGAGAAATAAAGAAGAATGATCTACTCATGTTGAATTTCCCAATATGAATTAAGTTTATTACAACAACAAAATATTGATTTAATTTTTTAATAAATCACACATGAAAAATAGAAAAAGTGAGTATAGAAAAATAGTATGAAATGTTACAATACTAGTTTAATTTGAAAAGAAATAGAAGTAGGTCTACCTATCAATGAAGCTGAACTGAAATGTAAAATACACATCATAAAGTAAAATATAGGTATTCTGTAAAAATAGAGGACATGTGTAATGTCAATATCGTTTGACTTTAAACTTTAAACTTAAACTTTTTTTAAACAAATTAACTCAATAAAAAATACTTCTTACCCACTTACAAGGCATTTACAAGGATACAAATAATCCATGTTTATATCCTAATAATAAATATAAACCTTGCAATTACCGTAGGCAGGGCCTACCATAGGTATATGATCGTCAATTATTTACGTATTATAGATCAAAGACTGAATCTTCATATTCACCCAAACTGAAGACATCTTCCGAGCTATTTTTAGTTGAGCATTTATCGGTTTGACTCGAACATGGTGATTGTTGAGATAAACTTTTGCCATAGCTGACTAGGTCACCTAATATCGGAGTAGATTTAACTTTGATGGGCCTATCATCCAAACATGTTGCAACTCGGGTGTTTTTATGTGCAAATGCTTGTAGTTTCATAATAGTGCTAGTAGATAGTTTAATACTTGAAGGTTTGACTGGTGGCGAGAGTGGTCGTGGAGATAAAGGTCTTGTACTAGAGTCGGAATTCTCCTGGATATCACACTGCAAATCTATGTGCTCTTCATCACTGGAATCGGTAGAACTTTCGACTATAGATACTTTACACTTTTTTTTCTTTGGTTCAAAAGTAAACTTTTCTTTAAGTTTTTGTAATTTAACACTCATTTCACTTGTAGCTTTGCTATTTGATAATGCTTGACGTGAAAAGTCCAGTTCTAGGTCAAATGCACTTTCAATGCCTTCATCTGAACTAGAGGTGCTCTTAACGGGACTTACTTCCTTGGCAACCTTCTTTTGTTTACCTCTTTTCTGCGGATTATCTTGTAAAACTTCACAAGTATTAATTTTCCCACTGCCTTTCTTTACTTTCACTGAAGTTGTCTTCTTTCTGCCTCTGACTTTGGGAACTTGACTATGTTGAACAGCCTGGCAAAAGTTCTTGTCCTTGTTTTTACGTATACACTGTAATACCTCTGCTAGCTTCTCAGACATCTTGTCCTTCTGAATTGGCAAGACTGCACTATCGGTGTCGCTTTCATCCGTGTTCATTTCTTCGTTTGGCTTCCCACTGCCTGCTCTGTTATGTAACCCTCCAATTGAACCAGACTTTGAAGATCTTGACGGATTAATTCGCAATAGTTCAGTTTCCAAAATCTCTCGTAGATTTAATTTTTCAAGTATCAGTGTAACTGGAAAGAACCTAAGGTTAAGTAAATTATAAAAATTGAAGCTATTATAATCATAATAGCTTCAATAATTGGTGATTAGGTTACAGATACGTTTTTTTAGCATTTAAATTTATAATATTTAACATTAATTGTGACAAATTAAGCAATTTGTAGCATCTATTTTTCCCCTTTCCACTAAACCCTAAGTGTGGGGTGTTTCTTGCACTTCTAATAGTAAATAATGAATTATAGGAACACTTAAATTCAATATAGCCACAACAAATGTTAGAATACATTGCCAAACTAGTTCTCTAAGGGTATGGAAAAACATTATTTTTAGTAAAATTAGCATTTTGTAGCATTATACCAAATATTTGTTCACCGATTTAGCATCAAAAACCTAAAACGCTAAAAAATACGTATCTCTAGTGATTAGGTTACAGATGGGGGTTTAAGGAACTTCAGAAAAGTTACGTAATTAGCCCCAAAAAAGTTATTAAAGTTACTTTGACAATTAAAAGTTATTATAAAAGCCCTAAAAAAAATCATGAACATATTCCCCATGAGATTATGATTTTGATTGCCTAGCCAATTATTACCATTACCTATTATGCCATTTTCCATTTTTTTAAATGTTTTTATGGCATTGAAAGTTGCAAGTTCGTTATAGGGCCCCTAACGGCTGGCACATTCAAGCAGACCCTGTACGAGCTGGTTTTACAAAACCGATCTCTCCCAGAAACAGCAACATTACAAGAATAAGTGAGGGTTGCTGTTGAAATATTTTAAAAATTATAGTCTGTTTTATTTACAATTTGTCTTGCAAGTTCCTCATAAAAAGTAACTTCCGTGAAAAAAGTAAAGCATTACCTAAAAACTAAACTAAACTAACTAAAGTATTGCGTTAGTTTCAAAAAGTTACTACTCAACACTGCAACAAATAACTATTCACATGCTGATGATGACTACAGCCATAGGCGCCGAGTACGGGGGGGCGACGGGGCTCAAGCCCCCCCAGCTGTGATACAGGGGGGGGGCCCAGCCCCCCCCTGCGGAGCAAGCTCTAAATTGTATAAGTGAAAAATTCCAAGGGTTCAAATTGCTAACAAGAGTTACCAGATTTTTTAATAAATGGCCTTTCGAGTTCGAGTCAATGCACATCGACAAATTATGTCTTTTTCCCACTGCACGTATTTTCTATGAGAGCATTCTTTCTTTGGTAGGGTTGCTGACTGACGTGTGGCTAGCGTGTCATGGTTCTTTGACAGTCAGTCTCGCTCGGCCCCCTGCGGCAAAAATTAGTTTTCTAACGATATTTTCAGAGAAAAACTGTCAATAGAGCAGTGCACTTTTGAATCACCCTATATAATCATCGCGTTTCAGGCCATCAAACATAAGGTAGGCCCCAAAAAAATTTAACCGACGGTGCAAGATTCCGGCGGCTGGGGCTTCGCTCCAGACCCTAGCTATTCCCGCATTGAGCCCCCCCCCCCCCCCAAAATCAAAACTCGGCACCTATGACTACAGCTATGTAATTTAAAGATAGTACTAGGGATGCCAACTAAGGATGTAAAAATTGATATCAATATCATTAAATTTCAAACAAACAATATCAATATTTTGTGGCTTGTGATCTATAGCAACAAAGACAACACAAAAGACAACTCCAAGCCAACAAATCTTGTCGTTGGACGAGCAGACTTATTAAAATGAACAATATGTGATGTTATTTGATTGCAGAATCGCCAACTGCAAAAAGTTAACCAAAATCAAGATTAGTTTTGGAATTTATAGTTTGTGTGTTACGGTGTACCATAGTTTGATACTTTCCTGAAAATATTGTGATGACATAATACACACATCGATATCCCTATGGGCATCCCAAACAGCCATATTTACTCGATTGTGGTTTGCACGCAAATGTAGATGTAATATGTGGGATTGTGGGTATGGGTAGACAAATATCCTAAAATTCTTCTTGAGAAGTACAAATAAATATCAAGTTAAAAAATAACAAGGAAAGTAACCCTTCAACATCACATTAACCTTATATCCAAAGAAGTCTTAGGATGCAGGCAAAATATTACACAGTTGGGTAATTTATTACAACTTGGAATTCAATATCAGTAAATTCTTATTATTACATATAAATGTATCACTAATTCACTATTGTGTAGTGCATCGCGCTCGCGCAATCTTTTTTATATGCGCCAAGACCCGGCACCTCCACCAATGGTAAAGGTGTTGGGTTTAAAATAAGATTGCATGCGAATGTAGGTCGCACCCCAGTCGATTGCGTTGGGCGGGGCCTACAGGGTTGGCTTGGTCGCTTTGATTTACTGTCCCCCACTGAAAATCAGTTATATAACTGAGTGGGTAGACTCTAACTAAATACAATTTATTTATTTATTTATTTATGCCTTTCAATCTCAATTCTGTGTGCGACCCACAAACGAGAAAATACGTCTGTTACGGATGCCCATCGATACAGTATAAATTATTTTTGATATCGAAGGAAAGTATGTAGATACTATGACAATAAATCATTTATTACTATAAAAAACTTCAGAAAAGCTACATAACTAGCCCCAAAAAAGTATATATACTATACCGAAAAAAAGAAAAAAAGTATATTCGACGCGGCGAAATGTCCCGACCAATTAATTGTGTTTATTATTATTACATATCATTATTGTTATTATTATTATTATTATTATTATTATTATTATTATTATTGTTATTATTATCATCATCAAACTACGGCATACCGTAACACATAGCTTATTAACTTTAAATTCCAAAACTAATCTTTGCAGCTGGTGATTCTGCAATGAAACAACATCACATTGTTTGTTTGAATAAGTCTGCTCGTCGAACGCCAAGATATTTTGGCTTGGAGTTGTCTTTTGTGTTGTTTAACCTTAATTCCAGACACATTTTGTCCTTTTATTAATTTAATTAAAAATTAGCAGTTAATTTGCTGCAGTTATGGTACCTTAGGTGAAAAGTTGTGTTGTATGCAGTACTATACAACAGTTATGTATTAATTATATAGGCCTAGTCCATGAACCAGATATTATGCAGAGGCAGGTATTTGGGGAGAAAATAAGTCAATAAGTAACTCAATATTTGTTTCTATTGTGCAGGAAAGCAGGGAATTGTGGTAAAATAATTCAACATTTTTTACTTCAATGCTCTATATCTCCTTCCACTTGATATTTTAGCAAATGTTAGGTGTGGTATCTTGTATGATGTATGCAGATTTTTCAATAAAATTTAGTTAGGAGGCCTATGAGAATTCTGAGGCCGGTATTTAGATAAAAGATCTAGAGGTTGCATTGAACTTACCTTGTACTTCATACTCTTTCATTGGGTTCTCAGGGAAAGACGTGTGAAGAGCGTCAACCGTTTCAATCAAGGCAGCTCCTTGCATTGACGACTCAACCAGACAGATGGCTACAATAGCGTCTTGAACCGTCACGACTTCTTGAAACATTAATTTGGCGTGAGCTTGGGCCAATCTGAAAAGCACATTGACAAGTATTGTTTGTTATAGTTGGTCCACTAAAATCAGTTCTATGAATAAACATAAACTACCATACCCAGTGGCGTAGCGCAGAATTTGGGAGCCTCCCGCGACTCAATAATAAGTTATATCTAGGTGCCCGTTAGGGCGCCGCAGCCAAGCCGCGGTGCGCTACACACTCAGGCACCTTATACAGCAAGCAGAGTTGGGGTGATTTCGAGGTGTCACCCAGCCATCATGAAACGTGATGTGAACTTGAAAACTATCAAAATCGAGGGGATTTAGGTACCTGACAACACATGCCAAATATGGTAAGGATACGAGCATTCCTTGGTGAAAAAATGGTTTGAAACATGCTCAAAATCACTTTAAGGACGTTAATGTGTGGCTCGTTGGTCTTGTTGTTAGCGTATCTGTTTCCAATGCAGAAGGTCCAGGGTTCGATTCCCGCCATAGTCAGAAGTTTTTTAACTTCTGATTTGGACTTTAGTCCATCAGTTCTTGTCTTAGGAGTTTGTAAACGGTGACTTTGGAGCCGTCCTAGCAACAAAGCACATAATAAATTCAGAGTTGTGCTGAATCGGCCTTGTTGATTCTGGCGTTGATTCGCGGGTGTTCGCACTGTCCATACCACTGATTGCTATATTTCCTATTAAAAATAACGATCTTTGGTTGATTATCGCTCACTCGCCGATTGCGTTGGGGCCTACAGGGTTGGCTTAGTCGCTTTGATTTAAAGTCCCCTACTGAAAATCAGTTATATAACTGAGTGGGTAGACTCTAAATACAATTTATTTATTTATTTATTATTTTGTTTAGCTACTACTGCTAGCTACTGCTACGGTCTAATTTGTCAGTTTCAATCGGCCCGCGATTCTGACCAAACGGGTGGGGCTACAATCTTCATATTTTACATGGACATTAAAATTAAGGTAATAGTGATATAGGGTCTTTTGAAAGAAAAAGTTGAAAAAGTTTGCTGGAAGGCTTCCAAATACCTCTATAAGCCAATATAAGCCTTATACAAGAATATAATCAACAAGTAACTATAGTTACTTGACAATGATCGACTACATTGTTTACAAAAAGCAAGTCTTTGGGCCACTAGATATTTTACATCCTATTGTTAGTTGATAATTCCATAGAAATTAAATCAACTTTGATGAAATTATTATATTTTAACAAATAATTTTGCAATGGAACTTGAAAAAGTAACGAGATCACACACATAACAAAAACTTGTAAAAATACAGCCAAACCTTACACACTCAAAAGAAATGAGATCTAAAAAAGGGCCAAGCTCATTCTACCCTTCCACATTTGCGCATTCTTAATTCATAAACATACAGTGTCCCGTAACAGCATCCTTGAAAAGCTTGGCAAAATAGAATTTGCATGATATTACGTTTAAATTAATTAGAAAAAAAGAACTTGGATGAACTATTACGTTTAAATTAATATTGCAAATTCTATTTTGCCAAGCTTTTCAAGGATGCTGTTACGGGACACTGAACGTTTATGAATTAAGAATGCGCCAATGTGGAAGGGTAGAATGAGCTTGGCCCCTTTTAGATCTCATTTCTTTTGAGTGTGTAAGGTTTGGCTGTATTTTTACAAGTTTTTGTTATGTGTGTATTTATTTACTAAAACACTAAAACACTACTAAAAAAACTTTCATCGTGATTCACCTACTGCAATTCTGAAACTACTAGCTGTTCGGCTTTCAGTGTATTATCATCTGGCAAGTAGAGCATTTCGGTGTGAGTTATCGTCCCCAAATTCGTTGATCAATATGTCTATGTTTAACAGCATTGTGTACGACTGGCCGAAGTTCGAAATCACAATGAAATTAACATAGGAACGCTACGATATCAGCAGAAAATGTATGTTCGAACTATTCAAACTACGCCTACATTTTTCTAACAATCAAGATAACTTTTTTTGTGCATACTCATAAAGGTGAATAACAATCTTCATACATGGCTTGTTTAACAAATTTTGGCCCCGTTTGATCAAACGCAATTTTTAAATGTCGTCTAAAATTTGAAATTTTGTGTACTCCTTTGAGGATTTGCTTGAAAAAATCTCTAAATGGAAAAAGGGGCTATGCACGAGAAATATGTATTAAGTTATCTGTCTGTGGGTGAAAACAACAAGAAAATGTTGATTTCCTCGAGCAATGCCAAACCACTGAGCTACTAGTCATTACTCATTAGTTATTACTACATACTACTAGTACTCATTGAGCAAATAGTCTTTAGTTAATTTCAATTTTGTTTTTGTTTCTTCCATCCGTGTATGACTTATCTTGCTCGACTTTATCTACAAATTAGAATTGCCGCTATAGCTAGTGTCTATACAAAATATTTTGCTGTAGAAAAAGTACATGTTGGTTCCCTAGAATTTTTTTATGTATCTTCTTCACAATGTAGGCTATGTAATATTCATAGTAATTAGTAATAGATTGTAGGATATTGAGTGAATTTTGAGAATGTTATTGAGATCTTTGAGTGGTTTTCTAGCTTATACAACATTTATTTTTATAAATTAAGTTGAAAAAGGTTTTTTGGGGAGTTAAGGGGCTGTGAATTTTTTAATATTAGTACCTTAAATTATACAATTTTGAGTGATTTGCTGTCATATTTGAAATTTGCCGCGGGGTTTGCAGAGCCCTCCGCTACGCCAGTGACTGTACCGTACATACTTTTAATAAAGAAGTACGTGATCGAATTAATTTTCAATGAATGTAATAAGAGGAGCTGACAATACATTTGCATTTTTATTGTGTGGTGAAAATTGCAAAAAATAATTTGTAAAAATCTTGATTTTGTAATGTAAAAATCTAGATTACAAGAGGGGGCAGTTGCCCTCCCTTGTAGTGTGACGAGAATCAATTTTATAATGCAAAGTAAAAGTCAAAAGATGACAATTATTTACGTAAAGGGCACTTCATCTTTCCATCAAATCTCTGTAAAATCTGCAAAAAAAAATGACTTTTACAAATAATATAATGAAAATATACATATTGAAAGTTGAAACCTAAATAGTAAATAACTAAATAGGTATTTTTTTCAAACTCAAATAGCAAAATTATCTCAAGTCAAAAAATGGTAGTAATATATTTATTTTAACGTCTAGGTTACTTCATCTTTCCTTTCAAAATATAATACCTCAGATTGCTGTAAAAGATGTCTTGAGGATAAAATAACTTGCAAACAAAAGGCTGGGGCTGTCCAAACCTTCTGATCATTAATGTTTCATTGTCTTCTTATCCCATACGTTGGATAAAGCCATATATAGGCCTAGCAATTTCAATGCATGTAGGCTACTTGACTCATCAGTACATATTAGGGTGACCATAATTTAAAAACAAAAAAACGGGACACCTTGAGATTATTTCTACCATGGACTTGCATGGTCAAAATTTTCCGTGGTATTTCTGTCCTCCAGATAGCTTTTAGAGCGATCTGAGCAAGGAAGGCACGAAATACCTACTTATTGCAATAATTGGCAAGGGAAATGGCTGTTTTTGACAAAAAAAAGTATTTATGAGGGAAAACCGGGACAATTACCCGTCCCGGGTGGTGTCTCTCGGGACACCGGGACAAGTACCTGAAAACCAGGACTGTCCTGGGACAACCGGGACGTCTGGTCACCCTAGCACATATCCAACATTGGTTTATAGCTCCAAGTATTGTGTGCAAGCATTTTCGCAACGCGCCCAAATATGAGTGTTATGCCTGGGCCTGGCTAGAGAACCCTGGTGGTAGCAAGCACAAGTGTGGACAGTAAGTGAAGCAAGAATATTGGAAGAGAAGTTTGTGTCGAATTTAGTGACCAAATTTACAAATAGCAAGCTGGAATTTGCATCCCTTTATTTTGGTGTATACTTAATATGAACCAATGCGTTTGATCAAGCTTACCTCACAGTACTTTCCAAAAGGCGAACGGTTGTGCGGGCTGCATTTCTAACATCGCCTGATCTTTGGGCTTGATAGTAGCGGCTCAAGATCGTATTAGCGTCTTTACTCAGAACAGGTTGAAGATCTTTTATAACTGAAAAGTATACTTGCAGTTTTTCTAAACCCCACAAAACACTAGAACTTGCTTGTGTGCTTTGCTCAAAGTCTTTGATAATATCTTTGTTTTGTAGAATAAACCCAGAAACAAGCCTGAAATGTATAAAATTTACAATATTAGTGTCACTAATGCATAGCTAAAGTGAAATATACAGTATAAAGGCCTACATTATAACTGTAGCCTACCTGTCCCAATCTTCATTTCTAGA
The DNA here is from genome assembly GCA_024449915.1 of Sweltsa coloradensis. Taxonomy (NCBI): domain Eukaryota; kingdom Metazoa; phylum Arthropoda; class Insecta; order Plecoptera; family Chloroperlidae; genus Sweltsa; species Sweltsa coloradensis. The sequence continues at coordinate 210,661 of JAMZAV010000947.1, forward strand.
ATCGAGCAATATCATGACCAAGTCAAATCGACTTAGCAATGGACTGGCTATCGCAATATTCACACTGATCGGTTGAGTAGGGTCGTATTGTCCTTTTGGATTTGTTGCAGCAAGAATTGTGCAACGAGTATCCAGCTTACATACTAGGCCAGCCTTTGCAACACTGATTGTCTGTTGTTCCATCGCTTCGTGTATGCTTGAACGATCATGTTCGCGGATAGAATTGAACTCGTCGATACAACAGATACCGCCATCAGCAAGGACAAGGGCACCGGCTTCTAACTGCCACTCGCCACCTTCCTATAACATAAGTTAAGGTCATTTTGTCATTAAGTAAGACCTCTATTATCCGATCACCGATTATCCAATCACCCGTATTATCCGAGCTGCATTCAGACGCCGCGCCGCGCTTTTTTAAATATCCTCACATACATTGTAGGCCTAGCGGTGGGCGGGGAGAGATGCGAGAGGGAGAGAGAGAGAGAGAGAGAGAGAGAGAGAGTGAACGAGTGCGCATGCGAGAGAGATAGCCGGTTGCGCTAATCTGAGCGAAGATAACGTGGAAGATTGGGCTAATGGAACATGTGATGCAACCGGGTGTCAAGAACTGACAGACGACGAGATAGTGGCGCGAGTAATGGAAGAGGAAGTGGACGATCCAAATGATGACCTTGAGTTGCCGAGCATCATAACTCACACGGAAGGAGCGGCAGTCTTAGAGACCGCATTACACTGTTGAACAACAAGATGACGCAACAGCTGCAGATATCTTGTTAATCAAACGATGGCGAGACAAAATGGCCTTCCGCCCAAAATGCAGACTCGTATTTTATTACGTCGATTTGTTTAGACTGACATGCGTTTTTATTGCGACATGTATGTGTTTGTGAGCTTGATTTACAAGCTATTAAATCATTTGGTATGCCCTGTATGAAGGAAGTGTTTCGTGTGTATTTTATGTTCCTTTATCCATTGCATGTGTCATATATCATAATTTTACCATATCAGGCTATACTACGACAGCAAATAAACAAAAAATTGCGATAATCAGAGTTTTTCAATATCTCGAGCTGCACCCGGTCTCATTCAGCTCGGATAATAGAGGTCTTACTGTATTTTGTCGGCATTTATGTAATTACTAATTAGATGCTCCAAGTCCTGCCAGCATTATGTATTTATTACCGAGGCGTAGTCAAGCCTTTCAAAGTAGATGCTAGTTTGACTCATTTTTTTCGTACGTAGTCATAAGGTTTTAACGTAAAGGCCGATCCACACAAAAGATAACACGTAAACATAAGGTTTTAACTTTTAATGCGTAGTGGTAGTGAGTTAGCGCGCCAGTACACAGATAAACGTAAGCAGAAGCACAAATAATTTATGCCAAGATATGTTACTCGTCTTCTAAGTTCTTTGCAGAGTGACCATTATCACCCTTTTAAATAGAAGGATTTGAAGGTTATCCATAGAGATTATTACTATGTATTATACTTATTACAATCGTGAATCGATGTTTATAATTAGCTCTATGCAACTTATCCCACTTTATATAATTATTATTATTATTATTATTATTATTATTATTATTATTATTATTATTATTAAGGTATTTTAAACTCGGTCAAAACCGGAGCTAACATGTTGTACGGACTTACGTCAAGTACTTCCATGTGTATCTATATTACATACCTACATTATTACTTTGTCTTAACTCTAACTAAAATAAGTCATTTATAATATAGTTTGTAGATGATGTTTTCTTTCTGCTGTGTACGGTCGTGGCCGATTTCTCGTCGCCATCCTAGCATTTGCTCTTCGGACTATGGGAAACCATGAAAACCATGTCAGGATGGAAGCTGTCTCGGAATCTCGAAGTATCATTCTTAGTTTAGAAATTTACGAACTATTCTACACGTGTTGAGTATTACTGCCTTTTGAGTCTCGATGTAAACATTGGGTGGAAGATCTAGTTGTTTAATGCTTTCATGTAGCTTCTTTGGGTATGATGCCATTAGCCGATATCACGTATGGGATTGATTTACCTTTTTCTGTTTCCACATCTAACAATTTAACAATTTATTTTAATTTATTTTAACAATTTACTTTAAATTCAAATTAATGCTAGGCCTAACCACTGTTACTGCTACAAGTGTCAAACAATTATATAGAATTACGTAGCTACCCAAAATACTTCTTTCCACCAGTCTTCTTTTATACTATTTAACAAACATACTCCTTTTATAACTTGTATAAAAATCCATAATTTTATTTTTATTTTATCCTAACAATCAACAACATTATCTCCAAGTAGCCTACTATGTTTGACTTTTTAAAATATTGACTTTTTAAATATTATTATTACCAGAATCATTACCAACTAAAATAAATGTTTAATTTTAGATTGTATTTTTGATAAGACTATGTATCCCTACTGTAGATCGATTGATCTATCAATTAGATTAGATTAGAAATGTGTCTATTTCTGTTTAGCTATTATTTTTTCTATCATATTTAAATGTACTTTAAATGTTTATTATCCACTTAAGCCACATAAGCTTACTGCATAGATCTCGCAGCCGCATCGCCATCTTAATAATATAATTAATTTTCACTTGAATACACCCCACACAGAGCTCCGGCTCTGGTGGGTATTCTTCTTCTTTTGGGCCCTAACCGGCTAATATGAAATGTAAAATTATAAAATTATGAATTTGAACTGAACTGAAGTTGAATTAAGACTTATCTTGTCTTCTGTATGATCCCTGGGCTGTTTCGTCGTGTCGATGATGAGGCACTGCTCGACGTTTCGCCACCCATGTTGTGGCTTCTTCAAGTCTTGAAGAAGCCACCAACATGGGTGGCGAAACGTCGAGCGGGTGCCTCATCATCGACACGACGAAACAGCCCAGGGATCAAAACAGAAGACATCTACGGGTCGTAAAAGCCTACAACATCTCAAGACTTATCTTATCTTATCTTTTATTTTTGATCCAATTGCAAGTTTCACTATACTTGTCAATTTTTTTCTTCCATGTAGTCTCGACGTTATGGCACATTGGGACAGCAACGTCAATAAGGGTAGTTTCTTGTTTCTTCTTGTCAATTATAATTATTCCGGTCTGTTGTGATGTATAGTTTGGTCTGTTATAACTGTACGGTCGTAACATAGTTAGAAGTCTTTACTATCTAGTACTTTCTCCGGTTTGTATTTGTAGTAAGGTGTGTGTGTATCAATGAGGTTGTACTTGATTGTATTTTTGGTGAATAATGTTAGCTACTTGGTTATGGCTGTAGAGGTAATCCGTTTGACATAGTGACTGGCACCCGGATAAGATGTGTTCGATTGTTTCACCCCTTTCACTACATTTTCTACATTGATCGTTTACTGTCGCATCTTGTATGATGTATTTTTTTATAATTTTTCATTGCAATCACTTTGTCTTGAATAGCCAGCATAAAACCTTCTGTTCCTACAAATAGTTCCCCGTTGTTTAACCACCTATTTGATGCTTTAATATCTACGTGACCTTTGTGTAGTTCATCATAATGTCTCTTGTGTAGGGTCTTTTCTGAGAGACGTTACTCTTTTGAAGCGTCAGTTATGAGTTTCCCCTTGTAGATTGACATTTTCGTTTGCTAGATTGAGTGAATTTAATGATTTGTCAGCTAGCACCACAGCCCTATGCAGTGTTGATTGGTTGCTCTTTGTAAAAAAATATTTTCTTAAAATGTCTAGTTGTTTATAATATAAGTTGTTCAGATCAATTAGGCCTCGTCCTCCTTGTTCTCTTGGAAGTGTCAATCTCTCATTGCTGATTTAGGATGATGCATTCTGTTTTTAGTGAAGTGTAGTACGAGTTAATATTTCCAGCGCGTGGATGTCTGTCTGTGTCCATTTAATGATTCCGAATGAATTGTTAGACTGGTATAGCATATGTATTTATTGCTGTGATTTTGCTTTTTACCGTTTAGTTGCGTCTTGAGGATAGATTTTAGTCGCTTCTTGTATGTATCTATCAATTTTTCTTTCATTACTTTATGTTCAATTCTGACAGCTTGTGAGAATCCAAAATATTTGTATACTTCGTTATCATCCATTACTCCAACCCTATTTCCATCATCTAGCGGGAACTCTTCTGCCTGGTAACCTTACCCTTTTCGATATGTAGCGTCTTACACTTGTCTACTCCAAACTCCATGCAGATATCTTGACTAAATTCAAAGAAGTATTGATTAAAATGTTTTTGTTGAACAAAATTGATGCATATAACTTTAGATCATCCATGAAGAATAGGGGAGAATTGTGTGAACATTTCCATAATTTTGTCCTTAATTTTAAATCCGTATGTTGATTCGTTAAGCATATGCGACAGTGGGTTTAATGACAGACAAAACCATTTAAAGCGCTAAATGAGTCACCTTGGAAAATGCCCCCGTTTAATTTGGATTGGATCTGTAGTTATCTGCTGGTTTTTTTATATTTAGTTTTAGCGTTGTTCTCCATGTCTTCATTACTGTCTTCAAAAAGTTTACAATTACTGGGTTGATTTTATATTTTGTAAAATTGAATAAGCCATGTGGGGTGGTGTTGGGGTCATTAGCTTTCTTGTAGTCAAAGTAGTTTTTACGTGAAAATTCCTTTTCTTATTGTGTGCCTGGTTTTATTTCAGTAGAGTCGATAAGAGTTGTTCTTTACATCCCTGCGAGTTCTTACAGCAAACCTTTTTTTCCTCGGCCATGATATTGTATTCTTCGCAATGCTTATATACTTTATTTGTTATGCATGAAGTCAATATTTTATATATAGTTGGTAGACATGTAATTGACCGTATTACTTTGGGGTTTTTTCGTGTCATTATCTTTCGGTTTGAGAAAGGTTACTCCTTCAGTAAAGAATTCGGGTATTTCTTTAACTCCATTTATAAACTCGTTGAGACATTTTCTAATTGATTGTGAGTAGTATTGAATTTCTTATACCAAAAATTTTGAATATTATCATTACCTGGTGCTTTCCAGCTATGTGTAGCACCGATTGTCGACTTTAATTCATCAACAGTTATACCTTCGAACCTCATCTCATTAACATCGCTCATCCTAGCTCTTTCGTCTTGAATCCATTGTGAAACCTGGTTGTGTGCTACCGGGTTACCCCATATATTCCTGCCCAAAAACTCTTCTATCTCCGTCTTAGTTGGTGCTCCATTTCCTGTTATTTCTTTGTTATTTTATTTATTAATATTATTATTATTATTATTATTATTATTATTATTATTATTATTATTACTACTATCATCTACTATCTTAAAAAATTTATGCCATTAAATGTTCTAAGGCAATTGTATTTCGCTATTTTTCAATCGAATTTGCAATTTGGTATCATTCATTGGGGGGGAACATTTGATTATAAACTAACATCACTGATCACTGCTCAAAACTATATATGAGAACCATATTTAATCTTCAGCGGCTCAGTCAACTGGGCTTTGTTACATAGAGCACGACATTCTTCCATTGCCACAACTGTATTTTTATAGAACTGTTTTATATGTTTTTAATAATCTTAGTAACCATGACTTTGTGAATAGTGCTGTCAATACTAGAAATTCATCAGTGCTTACGTTTAACCGTACCTGACTTTAGATTAACAAATACACGTAACCAGTTATCATATAAAGGCCCATATCTGTTCAATTCTATTTTATGCAAGATTCCAGAGTTTAAACCATGTATGAAATATGTTCATTTTAAAAAACTTGCAGAAAATGCAGTAAAAGAGAGGTGAGTTATTTTCCATTTTAAAATTGCTTTTACCTTTATATTAAGATTATCTATTTAGGCCCACTTGTTCGTTGTTTACTGAAATGTATTATTGAATTGGTTACATTTAAAACTTATTATCATGAGTTTTTAATTATACATTGTATTTTTAATTTTTATTTATTTAGTTAATTGGTGGGTTTGTTTAAGGTTTTAAGGATGTTTAGTTCATTAATATTTACCGTGGCGGCTGGCACAATTAAAATGTTAATAGGGTGAAGCAGTCCTTCACACGAGCAGTCTGCTCATGAAGGCAACTTGCTTGTTTGATATTGTTAAATGTATTGTGTGTGTTTAATCAAAAAAATCGAATTGAATTGAATTATTATTTTTATTAATATTATTAGTATTATTATTAGGGAGAGTCTCACAGTCTATAAATCCCAATGGCTCGAAATCTCGTTGGCTCGAAATTAAATAGTATTTATTAGAGACGATGAGATTTGCAGACGATGGGACACACTATTGTGGCACTGGCTCGAAATCTCATAGGCTCGAAATCCCATAGGCTCGAAATAAATAGCTAGAAAATACGCCGTTAATAGGCTGCTTGTGTCGTTGTCTATAAATAAATAGCTAGAAAATACGCAGTAATTACGATGGGCCCCCTGGCTGCTGTGTCGTTTGGCTATAAATAAATAGCAAGTAAATACGCAGTAATTACGATGCCGCCTGGCGCTGCTTGTCGTTGGCTATAAATAAATAGTAGTAAAAAAGAGTAATTACGGTGCCCGCCGGGGCCGCTGGGCCCGTTGGCTCTAAATTGTACGAGGCTCCCCCCTTACCCTTGAAGTGCCAGCAGAGAAAAGGAAAGGGAAATTAATCCTACGCACGCTTCACAAAAAACACAAACCCCAAAGCTACACAAAGAGTTTTTCCTCGTCTTGTTTTTTTGAAACTATTGACTTCCCCTCTTTTCGAATTCTGTTTGAAAAAAAAAATACAGTAAAATAAAAATCCAATACAAAGTATATTCTTTTTATACAGACCGAATACCGATCTTTTGATAGTATGGGAATCAAACAAATGAACAAACACGAAATTTCCATCCTAAGATGGGTTGGGACGATAAAAAAAAAGGGAAAAAAAAAAGTAGTTTTTTCAAACATTTTTTTTTTAACTCCAATTGCACATTAAAACACTTTAAACATGGTTTAAAGATTTGCAAAGGTGTTTTTTATTTTTAATGCGAAATGGAATTGGTTTCCTCTCATGTAAATTATAATTTTTTTTTAAATATGTGAACTACACGTTTTAAAGTTTGGGGGAAACCTTTGGGTTTGGGAACCCCCGGGAAATAAAGTAGAGTTTCGAAAAATTTTTCGGGACACTTTTTTACAGATGAGTTTTCATTAAAAACGTAAAAAGCATGGTACAAAAATTTTTTCAAAAAATTCACAAGGGGGTTTTAAAAGGGGCATCGATGGGCCCTTTTAGATAATCGTAATACAAAAAATGCCCCATTTTTTTTTAGCTTTTGTATATTATTTAAATGGTTCCCGCCCCCAAATTTACATGCGGGTACTTTTTTGGCTAAAAAAAATCATAATTTTTTATCTCAGGGTTTTCCGCGCCCAAAGGGGGGTTTTGCACCCAAACGCCGAGGGGTACGGGCCTTTTGGAATTTTTTCCCCGGGTACAAGCACCTTTAGGGGTTTTAGAGCCGTTACAAACTTTTGCCGGGGTGACGATAAACTTTTTTTAAATGCGCGAAATTTTTGAAAAAAGTTAAAACTTCCCTGTTTAAAAAAAAAAATTATAAAAAAACCCTGTTTTTTAAAATTTCACTTACAGGGGTTTTTGGGAAGTCCCCCGTGCAGATTTTAACCCCGGGGGGGCCCCAACCCCAGAAAAAAATTTTTTCCCGTTTTCTTTTTTTTTGGACTTTGGGTTTAAAATTTTCCTTTTTCCATTTTTTTAAAATTTTTTAGATGCGGGGTTTAGAGCCACGAGGTTTGACAATTCTGAAACCCCAATAAAAATAGCAAAAAGGGGTTTAAAAAAAACCCAAAAAAATTTAAACCCGGAATATTTTTTTCCCGATTGGGGAGGGAAAAAATGAAAAAGTTGGAAATTTTTTAACAAATTTTGCAGGAAAACTTTAAAATTTTAAAAAATTTTGGTTTTCCCCCGGTTCGTTTTGGAAGGGGAAAAAAGGCCCGTTAATGTAGCGGAAGAAAAAAATGGAATGAAAATTTTAAAATTTGGTTTGAAACCTTTTGCTCAAAACCCGGGTTAGGTAAAACCCTTCGGGGTTCGTTCCGGGACATTTTTTTTGTTATTTTGGATTACTTTTCTGTCAAGGTTTAAAAGGACCTTTTCCCGAGGATTGACGTAAAAAAGGGTTTCATAAACGGGGCCCCGAAAGGGAAGGGTAATCGATAAAAAAGCATTGCATAAAAAAGGTGCGTAGGAAAGTGGGGTTTTTTCCAAAATCGATTCCCAAAACCAATTGTCCCAGGAAAACTTTCCCCCACACTTTTTACAAAAAAAGGCCGTAAAAAGTGTTCCTTTCAAAAATTTTTTTTCACCGTACTTAAGGCGGCGGCCCAAAGCGTCCGGGGGGTTCCCAAAAGGGTTCCCGTAAAAAAAAATTTGTCCCAGGACTTGGGAAAAAAAAACGAAAAAAACGTTACCCCCCAAATTTAACCGAATCGCGGCCGTACAGGGACCGATTCGTGAATTTTGTCTCGTCAACGGGTTTTCCCCAAACTACAGGAAATTCCGAGTACGAGGTTTTCCACGCCCTCCGCGTAGCGGTTTCAAGCCGCGTTTTGCGGGGACTTGTTTTTCGAAATACCTGAGTCAGTGATATTCGCTTAAAAAAATACAAAAATATTTAAACAAACTTGCACGAAATACAAAAAAAAATCCCTTTAAGTAATATTTTTTCTTTTTATGATGATTAAAATCCCTAGTAGTACACATATTTTTGGAATGGGGGGTTGGTGCTCCCGTTTTTGGTCCCTGAGTATAGGTGAACCCAACAAAGGTTAAAATTTTTCATATTTTTCCCCCCCTAAACCAAACCAAAAAAAAATTAAAAGTCCTTGGCAAAAACGAAAATCCCCCCCAAAAAAAAAAATTTGTGGAGGGCACCGGAAACCCCCCTTTCCAAAATGAAGAAACTTTTTTAAAGGGAAAAATAGGTTAAAAATCTTTAAATTTTTCAAAACGGGGGAGCGAAGGGGCCCCCCTGAGTGTCTCCATTCAACTGAAACGGCGTTTCCCGTAGTCTGTGGGTCTGTGTTTGTGACATCAAAAAATCAGCCGAATCGCTGAAAAAAAGATTGCACTGAACTTTTAAACGAAAACCCGGTTTGCAAGTTTAAATTGAAAAACTGCTAACAAAATCTTTCTATTCCATTTCCCCCCCAAAACAAAAATATAAAATTGAAAAAAAAAGGTTCAAAAGGGCGAAAAGGAATTTTTTTTTTAAACCCCAAAAATGGTTTTGTTTTAGAAAAATATTTTTTGTTTTTTAATTGCCCTGGCTGTAAAATTTCCCCCGGGGCAAAAAAATTTTATCAAAATCTTGCACCCCCAAAGGTCCCCCCAAATTTTCCGCTGGGGGGGAATTTAAAGAAAAACCTTGAAAATTTTTACACGTATTTCGTACGGGCTATGCCCCTTCCCAATAGTATTGATACAGATGATAGACTACATTTCCTTTATCATGCATAATCAAAATTTTTAATTTAATTTTTTAAATTACAATCCAGAATTTAAAAAAAACCCTTTCCCGAAAAAAAAGGGATTAGCCCGGGTCTCCCACATTTCGTTTTAAAAGGCGCCTTACCCAACTAGCCCCCCCCAAAAAGGAAAATCCCAAAGCCTTGTTAGACAGTAAAAGCAAAGTAACGTTTTTAGAAAACCCCGGGGGGGGAACTTTTTGATTTAAAATTGATAATTTTTTGGGAAATAAAAATTAGTTTTTTTTAATTTTAGATGGTTGGGGGCGCGTCAACTTTTAAGGGCCCCTAAGGGCTCCATTTTAAAACCAAATAAATAGGCTGGGGTAGGCCCAAAGATGGGGGGGAAAAAAAGGGAATTTTTAAAGGGGGGGGTACTCAAACCATGGCTCACTCTCAAACTCGTTTAAAAAAGATTTGGGGCCGTTTTCTTTGGTTTTAGGACTACCCTAGGGGGGCCCGGTTTCGTTCGCTGCCCCAAAGGGCGCAGGGCGACTGCTAAAGGGCGTGAAACTCGACCCTTTTTTTACCCCTTTACCCGATTTGGGGGGTTTTCAGAAATCTGCCCCAACGTTTGTTTTGAAAGATTTTTTAAACCAATCTTGAAACTCGGATATGGGTTGATATGTGGCCCCAATGACCTCCCAAAAAAACAGCTCGTCCGGAAAAACCCTTTTAGGTTTTTAAAAAAAATTTGGCCTGAACGTCGTTAAAAAAAACCTTCCCGGCTGGTAGCAAGCTAATTCAAAAGGTGGAGAATTAATAGCCTAAAGTTTTAAAAACGGTACTCTTAAAAAATTTTAAAATTGGACCCAACCCCTTAGATTTTTTAAAGGACGCAGTGCTTTTGCTTTCAAAACCAAAATGGGTAAAAAGGGGCCCCGGGGGAAAATCCAAATTGTAATAAAATAATAAAAACCCACATAATTATAAGGCGGGGTTTAAATTTTATACATGCTTTAATCACTAAAATATCTAGCGTCCAAAAACCCTGGGGGCAAAATTTGGGGGCCCAGGGGCCCAAAATGAAAAAAAAAACCAACTCTGAATTTTAAAAAATTAAAAATTAAAAGGGAAAAACGCTACAAGTGAGAATTTCCCACACTTTGGAATAAACTTTGCTGTCATTTTTATCACTTTTAAATAGGGAAAAAAAAATTTGGGTGAAAGGGGTGAAACCAAGAAAATCAAAAAAATTTAAATCAAAAGCTAGGTAATTCCTTTTACTCTTCCCGTAAGGCGCTAACTTATACAGAAAAAAATGTCCCTCTTAGAACTTTGAAAATTTGGGCCACCTTAGAAAACCTTTAAATTTCCAATTACTTTAGTTTTTAAAAACCAAAAACCGGGCAATAGGGACGGGGGGAAAAAAAAAAATGAAAATCAAAACCGTAATTACTCAGGCGTAGTATTTTGTACAAACCTGAAAAAAAAAATTTTTGTTTGGGGATATTGCTTTACGTCCCAAATATTTATGCAATTTAAAATAATCGAGACAAAGGGAGGGCCCGTAAGGGATGACGCGGGGGGAAAAAGGGGTTTGGACGGGCCCCTGTGGGGTCAACCCAGCCAAAAAGCATATGAGGGGGGCCCCCCGGGGGTTTTTCCCCCACGTCGGGGTTTCCTTTCCGCCCAGTTTTCTTTCAACCGTCCTTTTGGGTCTTTGTGGGCGCCGCGGGGAGGTATTTAAAAGGGAAGGGGTTCCCAAAACATGGGGGGTTAACCTTTATTAAAAACGAGTGAGCTTTAGCCACTTTTTGTCTCCATTGGGCCCCTTAAACGGCCCTAATTGTTTTTCTGGTGCGTGCTTTGCTGCGTGCGTGGGGTGTGTGGTGTTGTGTGTGTGTTTTACTTTTAAAAAAATTAGCCGAATCGCGAAACAGAGGGGCCTGAAATTTTAAACAGACACCCGGTACAAGTTTCCCTTGAAAAACTGCTAAACAAAATCAGCTAGATCCTTGCGTTTTAAAACCCTACAAAAAAATTTAAAAAATTGGAAAAATGGCTTCCAATGTTAAAAATTTTATTTTAACGTAAAGGGTTTTTTGTTTCTTTGAAAAAAATTTTTTGTTTTTTATTTGCCGGCTGTGAAAATGCCGGCCCAAAAGGTATATCGAATGTTGAAACGTAAAAGGTCCCCCCAAATTTTCCGCTGGGAAAATTGGGGGAAAAACCTTTAAAAAGGTTAGTAATTAACCGTAAAATCAGAAAACCCAATACAACTGGGAAAAAAACGCAAAGTCCCGCCCCCTTTGGGGATGGAGAGCTTTTAGAAAGTTTTTGTTTTCGTAGGATTTATTTTTAAAAGCTGCACGCAAGAACAGGTTTGGACAGAAAGGGCGAGGGCCACTGCTTGTGGCGTGCAGGGGGGGTAGTCAAAAGGTGGGGGGGCGGCCAGGTCATATCAAAAGCTGGCGCAAGTTGTACGATATTCATTAAAAAATTTTTATTTTTGGGTTTCCCCAACCCCCAACCCTACCCTACCCTAACTTTAGTGATTTAAAAACCCCCCAAAAATTTTAATCAAGATCGGAGTACCGTTGCCCCGGACACGGCCCCAAAATATCATGAAAATTTTGCATTTAAAATTTGGGGGGAAAAATAGTAAAAGAAACGATTTTCATTCCCAAAATTTTTAAATTCGATTCCCCCCCAAGACAAAAACAATTTTTAAACTTTAGTGATTTCAAACGTTCCCATAAAAGTTTCTTCAAGATCGGAGTAGCGTTTGGGCCCTCTTGGGGGGGGGGGGGAACCCAAATATCAAAAAATTATGGGCATTAAAAAATTAAAAAAAAATCGAAAAAAGTAGGGTTATTCTGAAAAATTTTTTGGGAAAATGTACCCCAAAAAACGGGGGGGCAGGTCTAAGTTCAAGTTTTCGAAGGCCCCCCTTAAATTTTTCTTTCCCCAAGATGGGCCCTTTTATCCCGGGTTCCCCCGGGAATCGGGGCGAACAAACAGAAAAAAAAAAAACAAAAAAAAAAACAAACAAAAAAAAAAAAAAGCTAAATTTTTTTGAGGGGTTTAGTGAAATTTTAAGTCTGGGTTCGCTCATCCAAAAACATAGCTACAAAATTGGGAAATCCTTAAAAACAAGATAAACAATTAAATACCCAGGATTACTCTAAATTTCACTGACACACTTAGTAAATTATGTTAATTTCCTAATCCATGAATACCCCAAAGAATCTAACAAAAATCACACATTTAAAACCAAATTCCCTTTTTAAAAAATTTTTTCAAAATTTTTATATTATATTTAAATTTGAATCCCCAATTGTAAAAATTGCCCCCTTTTTCGCCACGTCGATTTTTACTTACCCATGTCAAAGTTTCCCGGAAACCCCTCTTTTGGGGCCCCGTCACATTTCGAAAAAAAATGACTGAAAGAGTTCCCTCCTGGGTGACGGGGCCCCGAGCGGTCCAGAAAAGTTGAATGGGTAAGTCAAAAAAACTGGCCCAAATAACCCGACAAGGGTTTTCAAAATTTTTGATTCTAATACTTGGGGGCCCCGAAAACCTTAAAAAATTTTATTTAAATTTTTCGTTTTAAAAGCGGTCTTTAAAAAATGTTTTTTTTAAAAGGGAGTTTATACGCTTATGGGGATCTACACCCCAAGCTAGGGGCAAAATTTTTGAGCGCGCCCTTTTAAAACAAAAAGCATTTTAAGCAGGGCAAAAGGGGTAAGAAAACCCAAAAGGAAAATATTCATCGCCAAACTCCACTTACCCCTCGGGTATAGGTGTAGCTATAGGGCCCCTTTCTATCTAAGTTTCAATGACTTTGGGGCGAAAATTGTTGAAAAAAACCCGGGTGAAAAAAAACAGTCCCCCAACTAAAAAAATAATATCGGGGGGTTTTTAGTAAATTTCAGAACCCCCAAATACCTAAAACCCCCCCAATAGCTTTTTGTTTAATTGCTTTTATCGTAAAAAAAAAAATTCCCCCCTTAATTTTTATAAATTTGGGATATCAAAAATTTTTTAAAAGGGTTTTTCTACCAAAAAAATTTCCCCATTTTTTTTGAAAGTATTGGGCTTTTTAAATTGTTTTTAAATTACTCCAAGTAGAGAAAGTGTCCCTTGAGAGGGGGGGTAAGGTATATTTATATCGACTTCTGTAGCAACCAAACTTTGGGACTGTGGTGTAATATAGGGAAACAGACTAAAAAATTTAAGGGAGGAAAAACCCGGGCACCCGTTTCAAAAGGGGCCCCACATTTTTTTCCCAATAGAAATTTTACAATTTCCCCCCTTTTTCCCCCCGAAAGGGAAATCCCAGGAAACAGGGGCGTTAGGCGGGAAATTATGAAAAAAAGGGGAATTTGTCAGAAAAAAATGTAAGAACAAGGGGTTTTTTTTGCATGTTCGGAATCAAAATAAAAAATATTTTAAAAACGACCAGAATTTTCTGTTTTGATCCGGGGTCCGGGCCCCTATTCGTTCGATTTTGTATTACGAAGGGCCTAGGGGTTTGGGCCGGTCCCCGGGGTCGGGTTCCCCCCGGGGGTATCACTTTTTTAATTTTAAAGTCCTTTAAAAAACTAAATAACAGAGTCATAGTCGCCTTGTAAAGCCCCAAAGGGTTTAAAATTTCATTTTTAAATTTGTAGCCAAATACCCGCCTGGGCCGACCATGGCAAAAAGGCCATTTAAAAGTAGAGCACTTGGGGGCCCAGAGCAAAAATTTTAGTTTTTAAACTTTGAAGTTAGTTTTTTTATATATGGGTTTTTTTACTGTAATTTGACACAGAGGATGGGTTTTACATTTTATTATTTTTGTGCAAGCATTTCCAACTTAAAACAAATTTATTTCCTTTGTTTTCCCCCCCAGGAAATAAATTTAAATATAAGCAAAAGTTTTAGGATAAATTTTAAACCCTGGGGGCCAAAATTATTCCTTTTTTATTTCATTATTTATTTTAAACCCCCATTAATTTCGAAAAAGCAATCGAATTTTAAAAAAAAAGTCCCACGATATGAATAAAAAATAGAGGGGCGGGTAAAGAATGCCAGCTGGTTTTGGAAAAAACCTCTGTTAAAGGATGCCATGTTACTCCACCTTTTTAAAAAAACCCGACTAGTACGGATGTAAAATTTTACAAAAATGTTAGTGATATACCAGTACCCAGTAATGTTTTTGGGGCCCCATAACTAGGACCAGAAATATAGAGCACTTAAAGTTTGACTTAAAAGGTACGGCCCAAAAATAGCGGGCTAGTTGGGAGTGATTCTATTTTTTGTTTACTTTTTGTTTTTTTTTTTTGTAGTTTTTAGCCCTTTAAAAAGGGCAGTGAGATCTGCCTGAAACGTTTTTTTAAATAAAAAAATTTGTAACCCGAAAAACTCGGAAAAAAAATCCTTTTGTCTATTCTTTCCCAGGGAAAACCCACGTAAAAACACACAATTTTGGGGATCCTTTAAAAATTTACGGAAATAAATTTTATGCGTTTTTATAAGTTTTAAAACACTTTTTTTTTAAACTTCCTTTCCCTTTCAAAAAAATTTGGCTTTCATTCTTTAAAATACATTTTGGCCCTTAAAAAAATAAAAAAAATACTCCATTAGAAAAGAAAAATAAAAAAAAAAAAATTAACACAAAACCCAATCGATTAACAAAAAAGGCCCAAAACCAAAAAGGGAATGAGAAGGGGAAATATGTCAAACAAAAGGGGAATACAGTGATGTGGTTTTAATAAATTTTTAATGCAAGGGTTTTTTTTTTTTACTTCCATTTTGGGGGTTTCCCTTTGAAGGCCGGTTTTGGGGTTTTTTGGGAATTTTTATTTTAAAAGGGTGATGTTTTTTTTTTTTATTTGTTTTTTGATATAATATATAAAAAATATTGTGATGTTTTACCTTTGGCTTTTTAAAAAAAGAGGGGGACCCCAAAGAAAAGCTTTTTTATGTTAGTACTTTTGATAGAAAAATTAAAAAAAATGACTTAAAACCCGGGGGTCCACTTTTTTAATTTTTAACTAAAGTACTAACCCTAAAATAAATTTTTTGTAATGCTGATTTTTTGTTTTTATTGGGTATATATATATATAAAAAAAAAAAAATAAACAAAAATGTTTTTTGGGATAGAGATAAAAAGTCAACAGCTTACCTGGGGATGTAAAGGTTTGGGGTTTCCATAGTAGAAAACAGATAAAAAAAAATACACAAAATAAAACACTAAATTGTCCCCGAGACGTTTCGGGCTTTCCTTCTTCGGGCGTTTCTGGGAAATATAAGGGTCTATCGAGGACACAAAGGGCAAACCCCCTTTTTAAATTGCTAAATTTTTTGTGAAATGTTTAATCCCATTTATTGAGAAAACCCCCCAAAAAGTCGGTGCTCCCGGGGCATACCCTTTTTTGACAATTTGGGTATTTTACTAATAATGTACTCAAAGCGGGTTATGGGGTTTAAAAAACCCTTTTTATTTCAATCTATGGTTTTTTATAATGTGTTTTAAAATTGGGTCTTATGAAGGGGCCAATGACGTTATATGTTTTTTTAACTTTAGAAAAGGAAAAAAAAAAAAGTGACTACAAACCGGGGATCGAACCCGGGACCTTAGCTTCCGGGCTTGTTTTTTTACCAAGAGCTATGGGAGCCACCGAAATTTAAAAAATGTCTAATTTTTTGGTTGTTTTGTTACATTGTTAATAACTTTTTTCGGGCAGTTAAACTGCCTTTTAAAAATTTTCATATAACCCAAATTAACTGGAAAAGACAAAAAATATAAACTTTTAAAACCCAGTTGGCTGGATATAGAATGTTTAAAATTTGGTTTTATTTTGGGGGGACTATCAAAGTTGATATGTTTTGTGCTTTAGACCCAAAAAAAAAAAAGTGACTAAAAAACCCGGGTTTATCGAAACCCGGGAACCCTTTGCTTAGCAGTCCCCGGCTATTACTTACCAACAAAGTTACAACGTATTAACAAAAAAACCCAAAAAAGACCCAAAAAATTAAGACAGTTTTTTAAATTTTGGGGGCTGCCCTTTGGGGAAAAACATCCCAGGGGGCTGCTAAGGTCCTGGGGTTTGATCCCAGGGGGTGGG
This sequence comes from Sweltsa coloradensis, assembly GCA_024449915.1. Taxonomy (NCBI): domain Eukaryota; kingdom Metazoa; phylum Arthropoda; class Insecta; order Plecoptera; family Chloroperlidae; genus Sweltsa; species Sweltsa coloradensis. The sequence continues at coordinate 227,222 of JAMZAV010000947.1, forward strand.
CCTTTTTTTTTTTTCTGTCCCATAAAGTACAACCTATTAATCAACGTCCCTTTGGGCCCCCCCCCCCCCCCCCCTACTATAAAACCAAAGGGTTTAAAAATATATATTTCATATCAAAAAATCCGTGGACTTTAAAAAAATTTTGGTCTCTAGCAAAATGCACTCCCGGCACGCAAAAATTTACAGGGAAAAAACCCTTTCCCTAATGCTTATAAGGGACCAAAACTGATAGACGATGTTTTGTATATTTAAATTTTTCAGGTTTCATTTCTTTGAATTTAAAATGCTTATTGGTTTACATTTTTAACCAATGAACGGGGTTGGGGCCCTCTCTTTTGAGGGTAAAAACCCTGCGTTGTTACACAAAAACCCCCCTAAAACTAGCGGCAGACAGTTAAAATTTGTAATTTTTTAAAAAAATTACAAAAAAATTTTTAAAAATGATTTTAATTTATATTTCTTTTCCCGCCATTTCGAGGGCTTGGGATTTGTAAAAACAAGAAAAAGGAAAGGCCAAAATTTATGTAAAATTTTTTAAAAAATTTAAAATTAAAAATTTTGAATTTATTTTTAATAAAAAATATTTTCGAGGCAAAACGGGGGTTTTTTGACAAGAGGGTTTTATAGAAAGATGGGATTTCCGAGCCCGTGAAAAACCCTCCCTTTTATTATTATTATTAATTAAATTTTTTATTTATTATTTATTATTATAATTATTATTTTTTATTTTTATTATTATTATATTATTTATTATTCTTATTGTTTTTGTTATTGTTATTTTTTTTGTTATTTTTATTGTTATTGTTTTTTGGTTTTTTTATTGTTATTGTTATTGTTATTTTTATTGTTTTTTATTAAATTTTTTATTAAATTTTTATTAAATTTTTATTGTATTATTATTATTATTATTATTATTTTTTATTATTATTATTATTATTATTATTATTATTATTTTTATTATTATTATTATATTATTATTTATTATTTATTATTATTATTATTATTATTATTATTATTATTATTATTATATACGGGACCACAGAACAAACCTTTACTAAACTGCTATATTTGTTGTGACTGTTGACTTCATGACATAAATCCAACAGAAGACTGCAATGTAGCTGTCAAATCTGAAAGATCACATGGATAAATTCAATCACATCTCATCTCCCATGAGTTTGGTAGTATGAATATTTGATTATTAAGCATAAGCCCGCTTTAATATATCGGAAACTCAAAAGAATTTCATTATGTCACATTATATCCGAGAAAATCTACGTAAAAAACATATAGCATATATATATATTATTATTATTATTATTATTATTATTATTATTATTATAAGAGTTGGGAGCTTGGAAGAAGAATGAGTATGGTCTTCTTAGACATAGTAAAAGCGTATGATAGTGTGCCAAGGAAAGTGGTATGGGAGAGTCTGGAAAGAAAAGGAGTGGATAATGGACTGATAGACAGGGTAAAAAGTATGGTAATTATGCCGATTACGGTTTTCCGAGAAAAAATGCATAAAATGTTTCCAACTTTTCACAGTATGTGTAATTGAAAGTCCCTAATTCATTTTCAGCTACCGCATTACGATCTTTTCACTGTTACTAATGTTTTTCGTCTTTTTACCTGTGTAAATTGTGCTGTCACTGTACGTAGACCGCCATGCTGGTTTGGAAAGCGCTATCTCCTCCGCTACGTCTCTTCCGCTGCGTACGCAGCGTAAGAAAGTATTTTTGTTTAAAATAGCGACGTTAAAGGTTAAAAAGGTATTTTTGTTTAAAATAGCGACGTTAAAGGTTAAAAAAGGTATTTTTGTTTAAAATAGCGACGTTAAAGGTTTTAAAGTATTTTTTGTAACTAAAACGGCAACAAACGATGACGACATAGGTAGGCCTAATAGCACGCCGTGTTCACGTAAAAAATCAATTAGTTTTTCACTATCCCGAGTTTGCAAAAAAAAACCTTCAAAACCTTTAACGTCGCTATTTTAATCAAAAATACCTTTTTTAACCTTTAACGTCACGATTTGAAAACAAAAATAGTTTTACGCTGCGTACGCAGCGGTAGAGACGTGTCAGAGGAGATCACGCTTTCCAAATCAGGACGCACAAATGACGGCTCAATTTCCACTAGTGAAAAGATGAAAAACATTGTTTACAAAATTAAAAACCATAATGCGGTACCTGAAAATGAATTAAGGAACATTAATTACACACACTGGAATATGGTAAGTAATTTTTTTCATCTTTTTTCTCGGAAAACCGTAAGTCGGCATAATTACCAAAAGTATGTATGAAGTTTGTGAAAGCTGTGTGAAAATACAATTTGGATTGTCAGGGTGGTTCCAAATAACAACAGGGCTATTAGACTAGGAGCCAGACCCTGTGGATTTTTTTTTCGTTCACCCCACTTAGCATCTCAAATCTGACTCGATCACGTGATAGTATGCACCTTATGAAACAGCCCCAGGTAGTTCGTCACTGCAAATTCTGGTATACGTTTTTTTTTAGAGGCCATTTGTTTTTGAATGTGCAATCATTGAAACGCTTACTCTCTACTGTCTTAAAAAGTACATAACTCGGGACTCGGTTAACCGATTTTATTTTTTAAAACACCGATTTGTAGGTAACTGTATTATTTCCCTATTATATACAATCAATTTTTAATAAACATATGATTTCATTGTTAAAAAGTGCAGACACGGCAAAAATAGTGTAATAATTGCACTAAAATATAATTCAAGCATATATTCGACATTTTGTTTGCTAGCAAGCGAGATGTTTTTATACTTGATTATGATTTAAAAAATATATTTATGAACTAAACTAATAAAATGTACAGATTTTTTGGAGTTTTAGAACATACGCATTGAAGGATGAGCATTTTTCAGTGGATTGAGCGCTATTTAACTAGGTTTTTAATCCAACTTCATTTCGTCATTGTTGGCATAGAATTATATTTTGAAAGTAATTTCAAACCAACAATACAAACCCAAATGTAAAATCTAATGATACCAACACTGTATTTGAAGATATTTTCATAATTGTTAATTTTAGAGGATTTCATTTCAAAAGTGGAAAAAGTGGAAAAGTGCTTTTTTCCCACGTGATAAATTTATTTGGTTGTACTTAAATTCTTTGAAAGTCTCATATTAGAGATTTTAAAGGTTCTCTGAAAATTTCATCCAATTCGTAGCAGTCGTTTGTCTCGGAAAGCGAAAAACGAACTCAAAAAGGTACAAATAATAGAAATATATCTTAAATTGATATTAATTGATGACACATCTTTACTTGTTTTGCAATAAATAACCTGTCATGTTGCTATATTTATTATTGTACTTAAAAGTGGTTTAACTATGATAGTATTGTATGATTATCTCGCAAAAATGTTCCATTGTTTGGCCAATTGGAACCATTGTTCCAAGGATAGAGGCGGCTTTAAGCCTAACAATCGCGCAAATCGAGAAGAAAGCATACGAATTAGATAGAAAAAATAGATGGCCCCAAGTTGCGATCCTGTAACTTTTTTATTAATTGAATTAATAAAATTAATTAATAAATTAACCAACACATACATTGAATTAAGAGACTACACTGTCGACATTGGTATCAAATAAAAGCCCATTGAACAAGAATAAATATCCGAAAAAGTATTTGAGTTAACTAATTGATTAATTTCCCAATTAATTACACTTTTTAAAAAATTCTTCGTAAGTCCTATGTGTAATTATGTATGCCTAAATGTCTACCGAGTGGCCTAAGATGTTCACACTTTAATAACATCATGCCAATAATTTCGAAATGTTATGTGCCTAAGCAAAACTATTGTAACTGATAAGATTAATAGAATAGTGAAGTTGAAACCAATTAACTATCAGAAGTTTGTAAATAACCATAAGAAAGGTACGAAATGATATAAAAGAATTACGAAACCATCGGAAATTTTCCGCTCTTTCACAAAACCTCTGACAGTAGTTTTGAGGGCCCCGGGGCCATTTAAGGG